>JARCZZ010010951.1:2793-15308 GCA_030323915.1 Brotogeris chrysoptera
ACGGAAGAATCATAGTGAAAAGTGAATTTATTTGTGAAATAAGGGTCGATTATTTTTTTTTTTTTTTTTTTTTTTCCTGCCTGGGAATTTACTCTTTCCTATAAAGAGAAATGTTACTTTAACCTGCTCCCTTCCCTTTTCCATCTCCATAGTCATATATTGAAGAATGTAATGTAATGTGAAAGTTGTTTCTGGTTTTCTTTGTCCTTTTCTTTTTAGTACAATTAAATGAGGGTTTCATTCATGTTTCTGCTCTAATGCTAGTGAAGAAAATGAGTATTTTCTTGTATAAATGAAACTTGCAATTTATTTAGTGAAAATCTGAATTATTTTTAATTTGGCAGTTTCAAGCATCTATTCCCCAATTCCAGTGTTAAAAAGCTACAAAAGATTACAGAATGCAGTAAGTTTGTATTCTCTAATGCAAGATGTCATTTAGTTTGGAATCACTGCAAAACTGCTGTGTGGGCTGGTCAAGATAATCTACAAAAATTATGTCCCTATGACTTAATATAATGAAAAAGCATTTAAAAAGAAAATGAGTTTGATTCTGTTTACTTTGCAGCATCTATCCCGCTTTGTCATTGTCTTCTGATGTCTTTGTTAATTCACTTGTTCATGATAATCATTTAATACAATTTCTGTATTATTTGAAAATTCGATTTGGATTTATGTGCTGAATTTCTGTGTTAAAACTGTCAGTCATGAACACTCATGTATTAGTAGATTTAAAGTTGCAAGATTGCTGCATCTAGACTAGTTTTAAGTTTATTTGGAACTTTAACGTTAGTGAGTATAAGTAAGCTAATATAATTCTTACTAATATTAATATAATTTTAAGTTAATATGAATAATTAAAAAGATGAGATTAAGAAAACCTTTAAAATAAAAGCAGGGCTGCAAAAGAGTAGCTGACATTTGTGTAGTCTTAAGTGACTGTGTGTCTAATAATATGCAAATAATAAGTAAGATCTGGACGTTTATTAAAATACTGCTACTTAATGTCAGAAGAGATTCAAAGTGTAATTGTACAGAATTCCACCACTAGCAATATTTTTTCCATTTGAAATAACTGATAAAGGCATGATTTCTAAGGGTTATTTTCATAAGGTTTTGCATTTTTCATTTAGTTTAAATTATTGTTACAAACAGACAACTTTAGATGTAATTGTGCTAAACATGAAGGTAGTATCAAGTGAAATGATGTTTTGTTGTTCAGGTTCTCCCTCCCCCTTTTGTTTCCATCCCCCCACCTTCTGTTTTTAGAATGTAGAGTTGCACAATATCCATTAAATCAAAAAAGTGCAGTGCCATGCACTGAAGTCCTCTAGTTCCTGCAGTTACATGTCTTCTGGTACAGAGTGTGCGACTATCCAGGAATTCATATTTCTGTAAATTTAGTATGCTGTGTAGGCAGTGAATAGAGAGAGAAAATAAGAAAAATAAATTGTCAGATAAGAAAATAATTGGAATTGAACATCATAAACCACAGTAATTTAGGACAGTTAAATATCTTCCAACCTTAACATGGGTAAAATCCTTTTGATTTTGATTTATGTTGAACAAAGAGTGCAAGAATTACCTCTGAACACAGGAAGATCCCTGTGCTTAGGTGTCGTGCAAACATCTTAGGACAAGGTACTGTGTTTTGGAAAACCATCAAGTATAAAGAACAGTAAAATAAAACAGAGATGTTGTTATTCACTGAGGGATTGATTGTTTCTGATGTTTTTCTTTGTCACATTTATTGAGTAAAGTCTGTGTGTAGTTCAGGTTTATCTGTTTCAGTATTGTGAAGTTGTTGGTGCCTTTATGTATAACTCAATATTTTTATTTTTTTTTCTGTTAAAGGTACGTTTTGTTGAATTCAGTTCTTTCTGTTGAATCTCCTTTGCTTGCTTCTGACCTTTATTTCTGTTGATTTTTGCTGCATTTTTCATTTACCATGCTGTTCAGTTTTTGGATGCCAGGAGAACAAAGGTTTGTTGACTATTTGCAGTCACTTTATTTTTTAAAAATCAGTATTGCTTATTGCATTTTTTTGTTTGCTTGTTGGCGATACAGTAATCCTGTTTACTAAACATGTTCATAGCTTTAGTTGCTAAAACTAAAAGCCAAAACCAACCAGCCCAACTGAGCTCCTCCCCAAAGCCCCTTTAATTATAGTGAGTGCTTTGATTGACTTTATAAACAATAGTACTGTTGAGCACCTTGAAGGGCTGAATTACCTTTAGTCTAAGAAGTAGTTTAGAAAACATAGAATACTGAGTCTTTCAGCTTTGTAGGTATGCATTGGCATATGGATGTGTCACAGCCTAGTGTTTGGGTTTGTTGGTTTGCCTTTATTTGCTATTTATTTTATCTGTAGCTGCCATTATTTTGTATGTGTGTGTTGTCTTGTTTTTTCTAGAAGCACTTGAAAGATATCATTACAGATAGTCACATGCATTTGCTATTTTATAAGGTCATTTGATATACTTTCATCATTGATTCTGATGAATTTTTGCAACAGCATACAAGTTGAGTCAAAGATCTAATCCTATATTGAGATACTAAACTGATTTGTTTCCCCTTTCTTTTCTTTATTGCAGCATCTGCAAATGACAATCCAGGCACTTCAAGATGAGCTTAGAACCCAGAGAGATCTTAACCATCTTCTCCAGCAGGAAAGTGGAAACCGGGGAGCTGAGCATTTTACCATTGAGCTCACAGAGGAGAATTTTCGAAGACTTCAAGCAGAACATGATAGACAAGCTAAAGAACTATTCCTGTTGAGAAAAACACTAGAAGAAATGGAGCTCAGGATTGAAACACAAAAACAGACACTAAATGCCAGAGATGAGTCAATAAAGAAGCTTCTGGAAATGTTGCAAAGTAAAGGTTTGCCACCTAAAGGAATAGAAGACGACAATGAGAGAACTCGAAGGATGGCAGAGGCTGAATCTCAGGTTAATCATTTAGAAGTTATTTTGGACCAGAAGGAAAAGGAAAACATGCATCTTAGAGAGGTAAGGAAAAAGTAATTTATTTGTTTGAAAGATATTGTCAAAGTACTTGCTGCAGTTTTTAAAATACACTTTAGAGCGTCTGTTTTCTGTTTCTGCTCTCTTTTTTTTTGTAAAATTCTAAATACACAACAAGACTGCATGATGTGAAAGCAAGTATAAGAAATTATGGAAGAAAAGTAACTGTGGTTGGGGTTTATCCCTGACAGTGTTGCCTTGTTAGTTTCTGTATTACTTGTATTTTGACAAATCAAATAAAGCAAATCAAGAATAGAACTACTAAAGAGGCAAGTAACACCTTCTGCTATAAACTGAATTGTCATGAGTGCATGCTACTATGTGTTTGATTTTATACCACTTGTGTTTGAGTGTTTTAAAATGTTTTACCTTCCATATAAAAAGGCTTCTTCCTATGTGTGCTTTTAATGTATTTCTATGGTAATGTTGGTACTGCAAATTCTTAGGTAAATATACTACGTAGTGTTGCCTCATGAAAACACTGGAATGATGGCTGTGCTCTACTTTGAGAGGTTCTGAATTTAATCCCAAGCTCACCTGCACCAACTGCCCGCATCAGTTGTGAATGTATTTCTGGGACTGGATCTGGGATGATTTAATTAACATAACTGAAAGAACCTGGCCTGTTGTCAAGCCTGCCTGCCTCTCTACATCCCAGCAGCCTGTCAGCGTTATCGTTTGACTGGTATCAGACAAACAAGACAGTGTGAATCTTCTTCAGAAAGACCTCGGTTGTTTCTGCTAAGGAGGTTAAAAATTGCAGGAGATCATGTGCAAACTACCCACAAGGAAGTCAGGATAAATGGGTCTGTTTCCTTAGAAACTCAGCGACAGTGTGACAGTGTCGTCTGATAGAACTTTCAGTCTCGTAAAACCACTAATTTGCCTGACAGATCAAACCATGAATGTAGTTAGTACAAGAGCATAGAAAACTGTTACTTGTTTCTGTGTAACTCTAAACATAGGAATGCTAGAGATTAAGAACAGCATTATTAGATCCAGAGAATATTGTCAAAATATTTTCTTTGTTATGGACAAATTCTTTTACATTTAGCTTATCACTACTTCTAAAGTTCTCCTGTGAAGAGCTGGATCCTGAGTCTTCACAGGCAGAATTTTAATTAAAAAGGGATGCTACCCATTAATGAAGCCTGAAAGTCAATGGATCCTGAAAGGAGTTGCATAAGGAGTTAATGGGTGAGTTGCATAAGGAATTAATGCCTTTGCAATGAGGGAGAATAGAGGGAGAAGTTCTGTAATTTAGCAGACAAGTTTCTGGATTTAGAGCTGCTGTCCTCAGAGTAGTATGTGCAGTCTGCTTCAAGGATGGATGATTTGCTAGTTATTTGGTTTGTTATGTGATTGTTTGCTTTTCACCTCTTGTTGCATGAGTATCACTTAAGTTTCTGAATCCTAATATAACTATGTATTGGACATGCATAAATTTACAGTGAAAATTTGAAGAAGGGTTCTAATTAGCACATTAGTCAAGAGTAGTGAAAGAAATAGAACTAAATAGAGCTTGAAAAGTAGGTAAAATGTCAGCATCCAAAACAAGTCCCTGAGCACCCAATGTATTCATTAGTCCAAAGAATGCTGAAAGGAGATCATATTGCTACTTACAGACAGTGTATGTTTCTCCTGTATTTAGATTGAATTAGTTTTATGTTTCAGAGTTCCCCTGGGTTACCCTCAGGGGCCAGGAAATAAATATTCTCCCTCAGTTTACATGAGGACATAGAGGCTGTCTTTTGTCTGAAGGTACTGCAAGTATAGAATGGGGTTTACTGCTTATGACTTGCTGATATGCCTTGGTAACTGGTCCGGGATTAAAAATTCACTTTTAGCTATCTGGAGTCTGACCCTGTCAGATTGGCAGGAACTGTCTGCTGATTTGGAGATTTTGGCTAACAATTTCCTCTCTATTTTTAGAATTCAAGGCTTTGGGTGAAGCCTGTCTCCAGCTCTCTTCCTGTTGCACGTGGTATTTACGGGTTTTGATTATTTTCCTCCACATTTGAAGTGTTTTGTAGGGAGCTTGGACATGTATGACATGTAGGGTGTATGAACTCTTTAGAAATTAAATTTTTAGTAGATGTCCGGAAAAACAAGATTCCTGCTTGTTATTCCAGGAATCTGGATTTGGTTGTTCACGTGGGCTCTTGGAAAATGATCTGAGGTTCAAATCTTGTCTTTTGCTGTCTTGTTATGGGAAGTTGCCTGCATGCTATCAGATATTCTGTATAATTTTGTCTATTTGTTAAAAGACCAAATGGGTCAATTTTTGATCTCCATATGTAGCTTGATAAGCCCTTAATATTCGGCAGTGCTTGTTTGAATTGCTGCCACTACCTGTAGCCTTCATCCTGAACAATACAGTTTTCCAGCATGATAAAACAGGAGTTCCTGTGTTGAATCTTGTGCACTAGTCTCCTCAGTGGATTAGTAGTTTCTTTAACTACTAAGTTGTCATTCAAACTGTGCAAATGACATTGCAGAGTTCCTGGATTTTTTTTTATTTCCTGAGAATGCTTTAAAAGTAAACTGGAACTTGAATACATTTTTAGTTAATTCGATTTATGAAATATTTCATATTCACTTTTCCTATGTTAATCTTTCTATATCTTTAACAAAATATTTGTCATTTTAAAACTTTATCTAAAATATTCTGCTTTCTGTATTTTGCAGGTTGGAGTATAGAACTGATGTGTTGAGTATATCTCTGAGAAACTGGTGTATTTTCATGTGTAAACGTATTGTTTGATCAAATCCTGAACACTTGCTTCTGGTTTTTAATTAGTTTTGCTATTTGACTTTCTGCCGCTGCACTTGAAACAAGTTGAGGAAGATAAGCTTCTTTGTATCGGCAAGTGAAGATATTCAGGAACTGAGTTTTCTAGTGTGTCAGTTTACCATTGAAATGATATATTCTGCTGTAGTCTCCATTGGAAAAAAAGCTATCTATGGAAAAAAAGTGGAAAATGGTGGAAATGAGGTTGAATGTAGAAAAAATAATTGAAGACTAATGATTTTCTACAGCCTCAACACTACATTAAAAAGCTTACATAGAATGACATCTTGTAAGCTATGTTGTTGGTATTTAGTTTGAAGATGCTTTCAATCTGAATTTTTGCAGTTCTTGAAATCTAGTTGTGTACCAGCTTGTTAGCTTTTAAACCCTAGCTGGAGAAAGGCCAAATCTTATGTATTTTGGTGAGCTTGTGAACATGTTTTCTCCTAATGCAACCGTATCTTCCTCCCGTATGCTCTTAATTTCTTAGCTCTTTAAAATAGTGCCAGAGCTGAAATCTGTCTTCTCTCTTGTTGATTCACAGTCTTTCAGAGCTCTCAACATGCCGGAATAGAAAGCTAATGGATGAGAAGCAGAAGAAATTAATTTTGGTATTAGTAATCACTGGTGGGTGGAATTTTGACCCAAGCAGAGAATTAAACTAATATGTTTTCAGAGAAACTAAAGCAACTGGTTGGGAAACAGTGGGAATTAAGGGCACCTTCTTCTACGCACTTAGGTCTTCAGTCGCTGTCAATTCTATCTTTTAGATCTGCACACCCCCCCGCCCCCCGCAAGCACTGGTGATACTAGGAATTGAATAGTAAGGGATACGATCTTTTTTCTTCAAGCTGCTTTTGTCTAACTTTTTTTTTCCCCCAAAGTTTGTTTAAATAGTTAGAATTAACTTTTGTTATTGCCCTTCACTCTCTACCCCTTTGTCAAGTATGAAATGCTTCTCATAATTGTCTTCTGCCTATTTCATATAAGCATGCATGTTACCAGAAACCAATATCCTACTGTTCTGATTCAAAATAATTTGCTGAATATTCAAGAGTCATGTAAAAATTTCTCTTTCTTAAGCCATTGATGGTTTCTTTCTTGGTATTCTCCCCCTGTGAATAGCTGTAGCAGAATTTCATAACATAGCTGCCTTCAAAGACCTGGAATTTCTCCAGGCCGTAAGTTATATTCTTAGGGAAGGTACAGGGAAGGGACATATAAATGGCTAGTGTACCAGAGGCACAGGAATAACTCTGGAAAATAAAACCACCATATTTTTAATTTCTTTTCATATATTTAGCAGATTTGGACTGACTTTCATGTGTTAACTACTTGGCCCTCCAAGACTATATCTTTCTGCAGCATACAGTCTTCTGTATCTTTAAACTTTGTTTCATAGAGGCAAACTTGTCATGATTGGTTTACCCAAGTTTTGTGTTTGAAGTTCTTAGGAATGGCAAATTTGAGGCTTATTGCACAAGAGGAAGAGGACACTTCAGCTGAAGTAGGAGTCCTGCTCTTTTACAGGAATAGCAAAGAATGTCAGTGTCAGTAAGGTTCATTAAAATGTTGGGAAATAAGCTATGCAAAAAATGGTATTAGATTTCTTTCCATGTATTAAGGAATTTAAAATCTAGGCAATAAGCTTTCACAAGGATAGCTAGGTTGCCAGATTTGCGATAGTTATAACAAAAGTTTCCTTAGTTGCTGATTCACAAAGCAAAAAAGAACAAAACTCTGAATAGCAAAAAGTGCAAGCATGTGTTTTTGCTTCAGTTTTGGAGATGCAGCCTACTGAAGAGAGAATGTTGAGCTCCTTTCATGGTTTCTGAAAACTTCAGCCCAGTTTGTGCTCAGTTTTCCATCACCAAGTTAGTCTGAATCCTTTGTCTGCAGCTAACTTAACTCAGATATTTTTGCTAATGTTTTTCAAAGGTAGGTGAATTTTACTGATGTTTCCTGAGACAAAATGATACAGCATTTGCTTTGGTAAGGACATAATGTACTCTATATGGAACAAAGTGGTCTTTGCAAATACACATGAGAAAAAGGACGCTTTTGGGCTGGGTTGTCTCCCTGTACGTTTGTTAATGGCTCAAAACCTGTCTTGAAGCCATAGTGTCATACCATAGCATTCTTCATGTTCAGAATTAAATATCATGAAGGTTACTAAATATACATTCCTGTCAGAAAACATGAGAAGCCCACTTGAAAGTTCTTACATTGGTTATCACGTCTCTTCTAGAATTTTAAACAAGCATTTGTTTCTCTATAACTTTGGGAGAACTGTAGGTAATATGGGGATTTTATCATGTGGAAATCTAGCACAGATGTTTGGTATTACTTTTTTTAAACATAGTGACCACACATTATTTACCCTAAGTACCATTAAGTATTTTTTTATTATTGCTATTAAAAATTTGCCTTAGGCAAAGTCCCACTAAATCTCTAGTGAAGTCAAATGTTAAAATTCCAGCAAGTATTTTATTATATATACATACACGTATATTACACATTCCCTCTCTGTATAACATACACTTTCACTAAAACAGAATCTGAGATCATATAGGATTTTACATGTACATTTTTAACTCTTATCTTGCATGTGTTCTTAAAATCATGTTGTTGCACATGGTTTAAAGCTAGAGCTCTTTTTATGTTTAGTAGAAAGAAGAACAACACAGCTTCTTTATTATAATTTAAAGTGTACTTCTAAACTTTCAATCATTTTTAAAAACTTTGCTCTATCTTTGAACTCAGCTTGGTCAAATAATGAAGGCTGCTGATAGGATTTGAACTGCCATCATGAATTAGTTATTGCATGTTTTTAAAGTTATTAATGGAGCAAAGTTCTTTCTTCCACTGTGAATAGAACAGATGCCTTGCAGACTTTTGGTGTTTACTGTAAATGTCTTACACTGGAGCCAGTAGTAATTTACTAAGGAAATGCTTTATCAACACCAAATGATTCTTCCCTGAAGTTAGTTATATGGATTAACAACCATTCTAGACTGAACCTCTTTATTAGGTTCATTAGTGCCTCTTTTATTTCTCCTGGCTCAGCTCAAAATATTAATCTTATCAGTTGCTATAAAGAAGATTACTTTCTATCAAAATATCAATAGTAATGTGTTTTTTAAGGTGACCCCTTAAGTATACAGGAGGACTTTGCAATGTTGGCAGTCACTGCAGACATGAGAAAGTAGACAGAACCTGATTATTCTCTAGAGAGCAGTTACTGCTTCTGGCATAGCCCGTTCAGATTTTGTTATGCCTCATGATATGCTTGCTAGGGTGCTTGGCTGCAATAGACTGTCAAACTGACATGTCTCAGACTTGCAAGTAAAGAAATTCTTTAAGGAAAAATGAGAGAAAAATCAGATTAATGAATAAGCTGAGTTTTCTACACCTTTCAATATGTGGAGGTGGTAAGTGTTGATCCTGCCAGCATTCCTGGAAACTACATCCTTTGGAAGGTAACCTGGGGACTGTCTTGAATTGCTGTAAAACTGTTGTCCCCAGATGTGAAATACTGTCTTTGCAAGGCTGCTTACCCAGTCACATCTACAATTTTCTGTCAGCATGTAAACATTTTAAAGACTAGCTAATGAAACAGAGAGAAATGATCAATTTTGATTTTTATCATAGGATTTGTTTCTTTTCATTCTACCTCTTTAAAAGTCTTTGTTCACCTGTGCTGCACCGAGACAGAGCTATCTGGTAGAAACTGTGTTTCCCAATCTTAAAAAGAGG
Organism: Brotogeris chrysoptera; assembly: GCA_030323915.1. NCBI lineage: Eukaryota > Metazoa > Chordata > Aves > Psittaciformes > Psittacidae > Brotogeris > Brotogeris chrysoptera. The sequence goes on from JARCZZ010010951.1 coordinate 12,364, forward strand.
AAAAAAAAAAACCCAGGTAAAATGAATGGTGTTATGTTGTTGACATAAAATATAATGAAAATAAATAAACTACAGGAAAGAAACTTCACTGAAGACTAAAAACCAAATACAGAATCCAAACCAAAGCACTAAATTATCTAGCATGTAGTTTAGTTGTATACGTAGCTCATAGTAGATAATGATTACCTGTTACATCTCACTGGCATCAGTCAACTCAAAATAAAGGAAATACTTCACAGAAATCTTCTGGAACTTCAGCACTCTAAATATAAAGATGTTGATCTGTTCACTCATCTGTGCTGCCGATAATGTTTGCATGCCTCACAATTTAACAAATTATCTCTCAGCATCTTTCTGAGTGTAACACTCCTTTTCTACAAAGGAGAAAAATGAAGCTGAAGGTAAGCCATAAAACTGCCCAGGTCTTCTCAGAAAATCAGTAATGAATCAGGGGAAGGATCTGCTTGAGTTCCATGTATGTTCCCTGACTACTGTTATTCATTTCCACTATGCAAGTGGAACAGCAGTAGTTAAAAAAGAGTGTCTGTATTCAGATCTTCGAATTTAAAATAAAAAAAAGTGTATTTTAACATGTTAAAGTGTTAATGTGCTAAACAGGTTTTGTTTAAAACATGAGTTGCTTGAAACTGCTGTAAGCCACTGTAAGGATGAGACAGCTGGAAAGGAAAAGGCTTAGCAAAAGGGTAGTGCAGATAGTTGTGTGAAGAGCAGGGTTAAGAGGGTTTTCAGTTGTTAATTTAAGATAGCTGAGTGCTTGGAGTGGAAGAGTTACAGCTAGATGTGAGATTTCTACTACAAGCATTGCTCCTTGGAAGCACCCTGTTTCAAGCCAGCCAGACCTGAAAGACTTTATCAGATTACCCGTTCTGCCTAGTGCAAAGCAGGCAGTATTTTGTGCATTTTGAAAATTCAGGAAGATCAATTGAATTCCAGGTGTGGGCAAGTGTATATCCTTAACATTTGATAACTTTCTGTTGCATTGCAAGCTATCTCTTGAGAAGAGCTGATGTTCTGAAATGCCATTGCTTTCTATGCTCATAGAATCATAGAATTCTTTAAGTTTGAAAATATGAAGATTGAATCCAGCTGTTAACCTAGCACTGCCAAGTCCATGGTCTTGTAGGGTCATGCTGGCCTATTTTCTAGCAAAAGAAGTGTAGACCTGATTAAATAGCATTAATGCAGGTTCTAGGCTATTCTTTAAATATAAAAAAAAATAAAAGGGAGGGGGAGAAGGAGAAAGGCTTTTCAGGAGGATGTCAAAGAACTAAGGCTTCAGTTAAGTGGCTTCTTACTCATATGCTGAATTATTGTTCATACTTCTCAAACCAATTAACTTAATTAAACCACATCCCCCTAATCCTCTGCTTACACTGAATACCTGCAAAGAACGTGTCTCACTTTTGTGATTCTTACCTCCACTTCATATATAGGTACAACTGACTGAATCTTCTTTTTTTTTTTGTTGGTGTTTTTTTTTTTGTTTTTTTTTTTTTTCAGTTTCCTTTGGGGCATTAGTTGTTGGATAATATTTAAATCAGGATATAAGATATCATTAGTTAATGATATAGTCTCCTATGGCAGATGCTGTCTTCCTATTTAAAAACATTAAAATGAAATTAAGACCGTACTACTAAGCAACACAGAGGAACAGTGATGTTGGGTGCATTTACTGCCATTTAAAATTACTGACCTTCAGCCAGTGGGCATAAGGAATTGGAAATGTGCTTATGAGGTGAAGCTCAAACTGGAACCAGATTTTTAATTCTAGATGCTGTTTTATCAAACCCAAGAAGGAAGATGGGTCTGAAAAATTATCATACATTTTAAATGAAAGGAACTGTTGAATTTTTTATCACCAGAGTGCTTTTCCACTGTACGAATATTTCCAGAAGAATATTGGAAGGAGAGACTGAGAATCTGAATAATTGAAGTTATTATTAGAATTTCTGTAAACTGTTATCTCTTTTACTTACTACATCCTGCATCATCTCACAAGAAAACCATAGAATTCTAGAGGGAGATGAATATTTTGTAAATTAGGTTCAATAACGCTGTTCTTCTAAATCCTTTATACCTGTATAGCTTCAAGGGTGGAGTAAGTTTAGTAAACTCCATTTTGTCGTTTTTAGGGCTAGTCTTCTAAATTCTAAAGCCCCCTGCTGTTTCCAGCACATCGCGTGTTTTAGCTAAGACTCCTTTGTCTTAGGAATCATGCTTTTACCTAGAGTAAAAAAAGCAGTCACATAAGCTTGACTTCCAGAAAACTGCAACAGGCTAGCCTCCTGCCAGAGACAAATTACACATGTGGAAGTATGTGTACATACACATTTTTTTCCTTTGTGTGGACCTAAAGAAGAAATGCGCTTTGTCATCTTTAAGCCCCCCCCCCAAGTCCCCTAAAAGGGAAATACAACTTTCCATTTACTAAAATTTTTCCTTGTACAAATCTTAAACTCTCTGTAGCAAAACTCTGAGTTTTGCCTTTGTGTATGCATGGGCTATCTCAGTAATAAAAGTGAAAGTGTATTATAGGCAGTAGAACATGGCTAATAATGTAAACTCTTCCTGAAGTGTCACCTGAAATTCAATTTGATGAGGGGTGAGTGTAATCTTAGATAAAACCGTTTAATGAAACAAGATTTCTGATTTAGTGAACAGATGTAATTTCTTGTTGAAACATTCCAACCCCTTTTTTCAGAAATATATGGCCTTTGATCTAGTGGAGCTGGAGTTTAGTTAGTCACTAATTAGCTCATACTTGTATGGCGTGGTTTAAGCCCCTCAATAACTCACGCAGTTGCTCTCTCACTCGCTCCTCCTCTTTCTTCCCCCAGTCCTGAGGGGGTGGGGAGGAGAATCGAAAGAATGCAACTCCCACAGGTTGAGATAAGAACAGTTTAGTAACTAAGGTATAACACAAA
>JARCZZ010010953.1:0-83121 GCA_030323915.1 Brotogeris chrysoptera
GTGCTGAGGCGCTGGCACAGGGTGCCCAGAGAAGCTGTGGCTGCCCCATCCCTGGCAGTGTTCGAGGCCAGGTTGGATGGGACTTTTAGCAACCTGCTCCAATGGAAGGTGTCCCTACCCGTGGCAGGGGTTGGAACTGGATGAGCTTTGAGGTCCCTTCCAACCCAAACCATTCTATAATTCTATAACATCAGACTTCCTTAAGGCATCCTCACAGAGACAGATATTTAAGAGTGACCTAAATGTTGAGAAAATGTGTACCCTGGAGATCTGTTCAAGAAGATGTATTCATTTACCCTTATATGACCAACAACAGCAGGGTTTGACCCTGAAGCTAATGTTCAAGCCGCTTCTTTCAGCACCAGCTAATACCCCCCTTAGGTGTAAAAGCAGCAGTTGGCGACAGTACACCATGGATTTTGCAACCAAAAGGGACAACACCTCTTACCTAGTGAGAATACATGAGGGAATTTGAGATAAACCAAAATATCTTCCCATTTTGTCCATCACACAGACCAGTTTTTCCATTTTTATTCAATTATGGCACGTCATGCAACCCAAGAAGTTAAATGGAATCCAAATAACAGACCCCTCCCCTGTCAAGGCAAAGGGCTGTGTCTCCACTGAAGTCCTCAAAGCCAAAATGCTTTTTACTCTGTTCAAACTGTGGCCTGGTGCATGTGCCAAACACAGAAAGCAACTCACAAATAACACTCTGCACTAAAGGGGTCAATACCACATTCTGTCAGATGTGAAAGCAACAATAAAAAGTAATGTACATGAGGAAAGACAAGAGTGCTAACTTTAAAGATCTAGTGATGGACTCCAAACTAGCTATTACCACTCCAGACAGAGATGTTGGAGTTATAATAGATAGCACTGTGAGCATGCCCACTCGGTGCTCAGTAGCTGTCAAAAAGGCAAGTAGAGAGTTAGGAATTACTAGGAAAGAAATAGAGAACAAACCTGAAAACCATTGTTATGCCTGCATCTTGATTACTGTGTTCAGTTCACTTCCTCTCATCTCAGAAAGAACGTAAGCTGAGCTAGAAGAGACAGAAAAAAACTTGATAAAGATGATCAAAGGTTTGACACAGCTTTCAAGCAAGGAACAGCTAATGTATGATGATTCCTCCAGTCTGAAAGAAGAGGTAATGGAGCTGGAGAACAGGAGGGGGGGACAAAATCATGAAGGGCATTGAGAGAACACAAAACAATTGCACACTTTGTTTACCAGTACAGGAACTAGCAGGCATCAAACATAGCCTTCAGAATGCACCTTCAAAACAAAGGATGCATAGCTCAGCTGCAGCAGTCGCTACGGAGCCTGTGGAATGCTAAAACCCTACAACTGCAATGACTGATCAGGAAAAAATCACGGGGAAAATAAACAAATCAGTCAATAAACAAATGCATCAAAGGCTCTTAAACATCAAATCAGAGCATCAGGCTGATTTTACCAGCACCTCAAACCACTGGAGGCTGGAAGAGTTTACCAGCAAAGAGGACTAAACCTTTCCCATGTACCCATCCAGTGTAAGATGCTGTGCCACATGGACCAACACAGCCATTTTAACCCTCTGTTAACCCCTTTCAGATAGAGGCCACGAGAGGGAAGCAGGGATTTCCCTCAGACCCAAGGATTCCTGAGATGGGAGAGTGCTTAACTGCATACTTAATTTTAAGCTCATGATTCAATCTGATTACATTTAATAGAACTAAGACATAGCCAGAAATCCTTTCTTAAACTGGGGTTTTCTAGGCTTGGAGGTCTTGTTATTACTACTCATACCAATGTCTTTGCACAATTGTCTACGCCTTCTGTTACCATTTTCCCAGATTAAGAAAAGCAAAGTGTGCGTAGTGCTCCACCACTCATTAAGGGCAGACTGAGTGTCCACTTCTGTCATTTAACTACACCAAAGATGATTTTTACTACTGCAGACGAGTTTGCCACCCAAAGATTCTCATCACCTTACTGGGAGCAATACGCATTCATCCACAGGTCTCAATATTAGCTAATAACATGAATAGTTTAATTTTGCTGTCACACTATAATTGAGCAACTGCAAACCCCTCAAGGGATCTTCTCTAAAAAATAAATGATTTATAACTTAGTATCAGTGAATTTCAGGTGTGCCTTTATTGTAAAAGTTCACTGATTATGTTCCAGTCAGAAGATACAGAGCAAGAAAAAAATAAGGATCTAAGGGGATTTGTGTGTTCAGCGACGCTAATGACTAAGACTCCGGTCATGTTTTCTAGATCTAATAATATATCCTATAGCCTTTTGGACTAATCAAATGAAAGAAGCGGATTTATGTTCCAGTGTGCTTTAAGAAGAGGGCTTAGAAGATTCCCAAAGTAATTTCATTTGACATTCAAAGCTATTTGATTGTGGTTTCTGAACATTTCTACCACATTTGCATTCAGCATGTGGTAATCTGAATTTCATGATGTTTCGAGGCTGACTAACACATGAGATTGGTCTTTCCCTTCCTTTTTCCTTGTTCTGCAGTACTGATTGCTTTCATATCATACTATGGCAAAAACATTGTGAGTGAATTTTAAATTGCTAACATTAGAAAAATCCCAGAGTCACCGGCACATTGGGAACTATTATGTAGTATTTGGGGATCTGAAATTTAAGGGGAAGAAATGGAAGCCTTATTGTATACTAATGGGGAGCAATTTTCTGCTACTGCAGCTTTTGCTAGGACAGTGCAAAAGCTGCTGCTGATACATTTTCAGAGGACAAAATGCTGATGTAAATACATTTGTGAAATTGTATTATTCTGATGATTTTATCTTTCCTAACACGATACGGCACGGCTGACATAAAGGCAACTTTACTCCTCCTTATACTCATCTTCTTCCTGTTCTTCCACCTCACTTTTCAATCATCTTACATGTTCTGTACACAAATTACATTCTGCTTTATTATTTGGCTGCAGAGAAAACTAGTGTCTTCAGCTAGTTCTGTTGGCCAAAGGACTGGACAGGGCAGATACTCAAGTCCTGAACCTATCACCACAGAGCACCTCGAACTCCCAATCGTCACACCAGGACAGGGGCTTTTTAGCTCTCTGGGAGAAGCAGCATGTGCAGTTAAGTGGATGCTCCAGTTCATACACCAGCTATTTTTGCACTTGGGATTTCTAGCCTGCCTTTGTATTTTATTGCCTAAATAAAAGCTGTTTTGCTCAAAATCTGTACAGATATTTCATGATAAATGCCCTCATCTTCTCACAACTCCTCCTAGTCCTTATTGTTATGGGAACTAAACAAGGACCTCTGCAAGTGTGGGGCACAGAGCTGCGTTTGTTCTTGCCTGTGTAACACAAATGAGAACCCCCAGAGCAGACCCACAAAACTTGAGAAAGAGGTCCTTATTCTGCTAGTGAGGAGGAAGGTGAGACCTAAAAACCCAGTAATAAACATTGGCTCTGCCTATTTACTGGTACAGGCTTTGCAATGGTGGGTGCTGAGGGCTGCTTTCTGATGGGCAAAAGAGGGCTAGGATAGGTCTGCTCTACACCTCATTAATAACCAGGCCCTCAGAAAAGAGAGGGACAGACCTCTGAGTTGGTGACAGAGGAGGTCAGAAAACCACACAGACATCTGCTTTGAAGCTTTGGGATGGGTAGGCTGGTCTTTCTCACCCTGCAGAACAGCCAGCTTAGGGTACTTTGACAAGCGAACATACAAAACAGCTTTCAGGAAACGGAGTAAGTCACTGCCTTTGTTTCCAGTGCTGTACCTAACTATTGTCCTGAACCAAAAGCAATTAAAACAGGGACCATACTGAGACAGCTGCATTTGTGGTGATACGTATGCGTAGAACTCAGCCCTGCTTCCAGAAGCTGATCCATTTTTTAACACCTTGTTATAATTAGAACCTCATGATTTACGATGAATTATTTATTTGATTAATTTCACCCTTTTCTCTTTTCTATCAATGAATTGTCCGCAGACAGCACGTTGAATTCTTGAATTCATTTTTAATTTAAATAGCAGCTTTGATGATTAACTCCAGGTCTGTCAGTTATTCATCATTTGCCAATGTTCACAACTCAAACTTTGTCCAGCAGCAATGCTGTTTTATGAGGCTTTAAAGACACATGGACCCTTTCCTCCTCCCCCTTTGGAACAATATGCATAGTATAGTATTATGTACACTCTGCAAATTTCACTATTACATATACAGTCTTACATCATCTTATAGTTAAAATGGGAATTGAAAACAAAGCAAAACCAAAGCCTCCGGGTGCTAAGCTTTCCAATTCAAACCCTAATGTGATTTCGAAATAAACTTAATAAAAAATCAGAAAAAAAAAATACTTCCAGATATTCAGAAAATAAATTCCAGTAAGTTGAGACGAAGTATTATGCCACATTAGAGAATGGTTTGGAGAAGTCCAGTGCTAGATACTGTTAGGCCATTGTTCAAACCACATGTTTTCGGTGATTTATGTCCCAAGAATGCATCACCCAGTCCTATCCTTTTGTTGGCACAATAGAAAATTCTTAATGTGCTTCTGGAAACATAGACAAAGTCGTTATAAGCACAGAAATTCATCTTATTCATAGAGGATGTGTGATGTTATAATATACGTCATCTCATGGTAAAACGCTTCCTCTGTCTCATCTCATGCAACCTAAAACACTGCTCCACAGAAACCTGGTATCCTCAGGATGTTTATCCCAAGGTAAGGATGCATTTATAGTTTGAATATCGTATTTGGTGACAGTTTCCTGGTCTGCAGCAACTCATTATTTGGAAATACAAGTTACCATGGTACAATATAGCACAGTCAATGATGTTCAGGCCTCCAAGCCTTCCTCTCCACACGCAGCACTTACAGCTATGTAGCTACAACACTCACGTTTATATGACTGTTAGTACAAAACTCTGTCTTACCAGGTGAAGACGTTTTTAAGCCTCAGGCTATATTTAATCTTCTGGATGTTTTCAAGTCTTGAAGAAGGGATGCTCAGTTAATTTCCCATTTTAGTCAGCAGGAGAGAAGGCAGACGGTATAATAGTCACACACTCGATTGCACAGAGGATGACTTGTAAACTTGTCTGTAAATTCCACCACAAATCATTAACAAGCACCTGCAATGTTCCGACTGAGGAAAAAACTACTTACATAATAGTTCATAACGATAAATGCTGAGTATTCCTATAGATGTATTTTTAGCTGGTTCCTATGGAAACATGACTTATGCGATCACACTCTATATATGTTCCTCAATAACTTTTGACCCCATTGGCTAATTTCAGCTACCTCTGACATAACAGTGGAGCTCAGGATGAGGGAAGCCCTCCAGTCTGTGCAAGGCAGCTGGGTATCCAAGCAATTGCCCTCACTAGAGAAACACTGCTGGATGAGCTCCACCTGTAGTAGCCATCTGTGCTAGTCTACCAACAGGGATAAGATGAGGACAGAAGACGTTGCCAGGGTGCCCCATCCCTGGAAGTGTTCAAGGCCAGATTGGATGGTGCTTTGAGCTACCCGGTCTAGCGGAAGGTGCACAGCCTTTCACTGTACAGCCCTCATCTTTCCAATCTCATGAGGTTAAGCAGCCTAGGAAGTAGCTCAAACAGTCACATTTAGGAGAACATGCCGCTTGAGCAAAGTTTCCCCCTTCTGAGGAAGAAACAAGGGACATCAGTGACCCAAGGGAGTCCCTCACAGTAACCCCTTCCACCTCCTGGCCAGGCATCAGAGCCAGAAAGGTGGCAAACTCAAAGCCTGGTCTGTGTGCCAAGCCAGACCCAATCTCCTCTTCCGAGATGGCCACTATTTAAATTACCAGGCCTTTAATCACTTTCCAAACAAAACTCAGTTCCAGGGCACCAGTTCCTCAGGGGCTTTCGTGCCCCAAATGAAACAGTTCACCGCTTAGTACTGGTTTTACTTTCCACCCTGCTTATCCCCATTGTGGCTGTGACCACCAGACACCGCTCTCCCTTTCGCCTTGCGGAAGGACACACTGTCGGCACCAGCCTCATGGTCAAGGATGCTATGCACTGCTCTACATCCCATAGCAACTGCAAAGGGAATACACACACCCAACCTAAGTCTTCTGGATCAGCTTCCAGACTTGCTTCTTTGCTCCACTGACTACAAAGAACTTGATCAGTGTTCTGAACGGCATCTAAATGAAATGCCTGCAGCAACCTGAGGAAGGCTGTTAATAACACCTACTTCAGTTATCACCCTGCTATTCACAATCCTTTTTAACCCTGCAAGGGTTTGAAACCACGTGTAAGTAACACAAAAACTAGGAACCCATGGGACTTCCTGCAAACTGCAAGTGACTCTCAGCTTTTACAATACATGTGCTATTATTCCAGTGCATGTTATTCCAGTGATGCTCAGCAAAATCAAGTGCTGGTTTTTGGTTTTCTTTTCTACATTGTCACACTAATGAGAGAGACATTAAGATTCTGTGAACAAGGATAGGAGAGGGAACAATAAGGGAATTTTCTCCAGGGCTGCATTTAATTTTAAAGTGCCAAGATTAGTACCTGAGCTCTTCTGGACACTCTAGGAGTTGACATCTTGCTCCCTGAGTGTATACACGTCTGTCTTCTGTGCAGCTCTTACACCTGCAGCTGATAATCATAAGCAGTTCCAAATGAGATGAGAAAATGAAAATTACCTTCGAAAGGGAGGAAAACGCATTTGACATCCCTCTCATTCCAGCACTTGTGAGCCCCGCTATAATTACCCCTGTGAGCTCGCAGGCAGATGGCAAAAGCGGCAGCACCTTGGATTCAGTCAGCAGGACGCTGCAGAAATGCTCTTACTAACATTTTGTTCAAGATGTTTCAGCACACAAATCTAAAAACTGGCAACCCAAGACAGAGCTGCTGCAGTTATTAGTGAGCCTTAAATAACGAGCACGTTACATCTCCGCTGTACCCTGCCTGGCTGGATGTGCTCAGCCCCAATTAACATTATTACAGACAGCAGGAGAGACAGAAAAGTTAGCACGAAGAGTTGAGATTGAAAAGGGCCGGATTCTGCTCCAAGGAGGAAAAACATTGATCAAGGCAGCAATTTCGAGACCTGGGGGCTGGGGCAGCAGCGACCTGGAGGTTTCCAGTTGCTGGAGTCTTTGTGAGCTTTTCACATGGCAAAAAGGGGCAGGGGAGGGGGAAAGGAGAGCTTTGGGAAGATAAGGCTTTAAAAAAGGAGAAGTAATAGACTAAATATCCAGCTGCCTTAAGGCAGAGGAGTTATCTCTGTTCATTCTTTTTAATCCACTTGGCTCCTTGGCTGGGGGATTTGGGAGTATCCCTTTGTACAGAAAATCTCCTCCAGTGGAATAATTTGAGAGGTTGTAAAGGAAAGGGTGCTTATGTGTCTGAACAGCCTTATGAAACTAATACCAGAGTCCTGCTGCAATGACAGAAGCAGGCTGAAGAGGGTTAGCTCTGTTCTCTCATTCCCATTTCAAAAGAAACTGCGTTCAAGATGGTGGGGCTTTATTTTGTTTGCTACACGGGATGTGCTTTTACAGATCTGAGTCCTTCCCTGTAGAGCTGTAGCTCTGGAAAAGCAAACAGGGGCTCCTCAGGTGCTGGTGCAGGGCAGCCAGCTCCCGTGCTGCTCACCTAGATTGCCGTGGCAATAAGCACTTCACAATATTTCCACGTCCTATTGCTGTATGTAAGGATGAAGTGATCAGAGCACCTGTCCCTAAGCACAATTAATTCGTCTTCCTCAAATCACTTTAGTCCGTGCTATTTGCAACCCAGAGTGTTTGCGTGACTTAAAGAAATGGCTATAAAATATAATGCTGCAAAGGTACAACAATTCCTGCTCTTTGCTAGCTGTTTGTGTTTGCACATTGTTAGGGTTTACTTTAACCTGTAAAAGGAGGGAATTTTAGTCATCCAATACATAGAAGTAAGTTTGAGGTTAATAAAGGAGGTAGCACTTTCTAAAGAAAGAGTGTTTCTCCTATGCCCTTCTCTCATAATGAGTGTGAGAGCCGAATCAGGGTCTCAATCCCTCCCAGCATGATTTAAGGGAAAGGCAGAACATCTGTTGTCTGCAGCAGAGGGGAGCTCAGCTGCAGCAGCAGACAGCAACTGCAGTATATGGCATACAAATTGCAGATTAAAGTTCAGCTTTTGTTCTTGGACTGAGATGCTTGGAAAATTAGAAATTCTACTTCTTGTATAGTTAGCAAATAAGAGCAAACACAGAGCTTTTGGTGCGGTGAAGGAGTCGACTCTATTGTCTCACCACCTTGACCTTGTGTCTGCGAAGGCTGTGGGGAATACAGCAGCAATTCCTCTATGATTGACAAGCCATGCCACATGACTGATAATACTGCATCTTATCACTGCTGCCAATACTGGGGTTTGATCAATCTCGGCAATGCATTTTGCATGCAAATGTATCTTCTATTGCAAACATATACTGTAAGTAAAACACACCTGCTCTCATGCCACCTACATCTCAAGGCCGTTGCCACTTACATTTTACTGAAGATAAATTAGATGAGGTTCATGCTGTCTCTTATCTCATTAAACTTATCTTAAAACTAAAGCATCTTATGTTTTCTTCATGATCATGAAAGCGTGACACATACTGTGGGGTTAAAGAAAAAGGGTATTTTACTAACGTTAGCAATATTTAGCACCTTGGAAAAAGGTATCTGGGTCTTGGCCTCAAATAACACGCAATGGCTCATGTGGAAATCACTTCTGCTCCATAGAAGTGGGTTTGAGTACTCCAACAAGGTAAGAAATAAAACCAGTGCTCCTGCTGCCTAGTGACACACCTTGGCTCTCTTGGCATCATCGCCTGCTTCTGAAGGAAAGCAACAAAGAGGTGTTTTGTAGTGAACATGGCCCTGTGGGTATGTAAAGGGGCTACACAGACACCAGGATGAGGAACTTGGGAGCTTTGATGTGAGTGTTGAAACCTGCCAGGAATAAGCTGCTCTTTTTTAGGCTGGGTCACCCTGAGCTGCACTGAGGTGCTGAAAAGAACAGAAGGCAGAAAAGTAACAAAACAAAGAGGGTGTATTTGCTGAATATATGTTTTCATAACCTAGATAGTTGTGGATAACAACTTAGAGCATCCTATTTCTGATGTAAACAACAGCAAATCGGTATATGAGGTATTCAGAGGCTGTGCTTCAGCCAGAGGTCACAGAGGTAACATAGGAAAAGTAATCCAAGGGTGGGGAAAGCATCGGCATCTAACAGGCTTTGCATTATACCCTGACAAGAACTACAGCTCACAAGCCATGCAGATCAGGAATGCAGAGGGGCGAACACAGTGTTCAGCTCAGAGCAAAGGTGTCTAGCAGGCACAAAAGCTGCTGATCAACGCATGACATCTTCTTCATCACCCAATGCCTTGCTCCTGTGCTAAGAGCCCATTAACACAACATAGCAGAAAGCACCCTCTGAGCAGGAGCAAACTCTGAAGGAGGCACCAAATATTGGAGCAATTAATACTGAGAGACAGACTTTATTTCCTGCTCGTCCTTTCCTGCTGTCAAGCAGGCAACCCATAAAGGATGAGGGAAAAGACTCTGGAAAGTCACTGGGAAGGGTTTCAAACAGACCACAAGGCAGGAACCAACTTTAACATTTGTACATCGTACAGACCTTTATCTACTGCAAATCAGTCCCAGTTACCGATAGCTTCTCACCACAGTCTGATGATCTAGTACCTCAACCACGGGCAAAGGGCATTTTCCCTGACCCAAGCTGCAGGAAGGAATCCCAGACTCAGGACCTTTCCACTTCCAATGCTGCAAATGCCTCCACATGTACCCACTTAACACAATTTCCTATTTGGAATTCATGTAATATTCTTTCGCTAGACTTTGCTAATGAATATTTTAGCATTAACAGTTTTGAAGCACTGTTAATGACAAAAATTACATCCATAGCACTTTATATTTTCAGAGTGCTTTCAGTTAATTAGTTAATAAATGAATTGATCCTTAACAATATAAGTAGGTTGCTATTTAGATAACCATTTTTAAGTGGGTAACCCAAGGAAGGCAGAGGTTAAGGAGCTTGCCTATGATAGAACAGCAGAGGAAATAGCAGAGTCAAGATTAAACCACAGTCAAGTGCTGATTATTAAAAGATTAAATTATACCAGCAAATAAGGTGGAGGTTATTCTTTTGTAGAGGAGCTGAACTTCAATGTGTTATGGGGAAAAATAATATAAAGATATCTTCAAACCCAATTTAGAGCAGTGAATTAAGGTCATGCTGAATTTAACTTAAATAATGTAGGCAGAAATCCTCACCAAACACCAGAACAAGCCACAAAAGAAATACTGGAAAGTCGGTCAGGGTTGATTTATTCTATGGCTTCCGAAAACAAGATTTATAACATCCACAGACAGTCGTACTCCTTAAGGAGGTAGAGAGACAAGGTAAGCTGGCTTTAGCTTATTTAGAAGCTTTTAGAAAACAAACCCAGAAGCTCTGCAAGTCCCTGTTGAAATAAAACTTGCAGAAATCCATGCAAGTAGGTACATTTCCCAGAACATTATTTTAACCTAAAAGCCAAAGTGATTTCAGGTAGCAGAACAGTTACACAGTTATATGATGTTTCCTCACATGGAAATAATCTCAGAGCATGTGAAAAGACATATAGAAAAGTATTGTTGCATCAGTCCAACAACAAGGCCTTAAAGATTTGCACATGGAAACTGATTAAGACACTTCTTCCACTCCATTGCTTTCCGGTAAAAGTGGACAAATTCCTTACTTCCTCTGATAAAAGTGAGGAAAAACACCTCATTTTTTATTAAAACTGAAAAATGCAGGATCCCCAGCCACAGTGATCACCGCATGATCAGAAACTGCATGTTACTGCCTTCCAGGGAGCTGTCAAATGTTCATCATCCCTGCCTGAGGGTGGCTAATCCTGCCATTGCACAGGGTTCCCAAACCCAACTCATCATCAGATTGTATGTTTAAATCTTGAGCAAAGAAGCGTTTTGTGGACTTACAAAAGTACCTCTTTGGAGTTCACCCAGAACTAATGAGGATTACTGCAGATGAGCAGTGCTGGGCTCTGCCAATATAAATTAGGGCAGTTTCTGTGCCATGTGTCTTCGCACGGTGTGACTCCAGCAGACACCGTAACTCCTGAGTCTCTGTGTTTTAAGTGCTACAGTTGCTTGGATGCTTTGCATAGAGAAGCAATTAAAAGTGAAAGTTGTCATCTATTTCACCTTGCATTCCTTATGAAAGGAGCATTTATTTTAAGCCTAGGTTCAGTAGTTGTAAGGAATATGTTCAAGGTCCAATAAACAGGTAATACATTGAAGAAAAAAAATATAAGGAAAATATGGGGAAAGTACAAAAGAAATGAGTTGGCCTTGGATGTATTTTTCCACAAATGGCAGATTGATAAGATTTCTGGAAAAGCATAAGTAACGTAATAGGAAATAACCTTGCCTACTGGTTGGTTGCAGCAAGAGGGTTAGTAGCCAGCTAAAGGGTTCAGGTTCCTATTCAGGCTGATTTACCCACCTAATGGGAAACCTCATAATAAAAAGTTAAGATGAAGAACTGCATTTGAAACAAATTCTATTCAGGAAACCTGGTTCAAAAAAGTTGCAAAAAGAACATTATGTTGGAAGCAATTGCTTCCATTTGGGTACCATAAACTAGCCGAACTTAAAAAGAGGCACTTCAGTGCCTTTCTACCTTTGGATATTCTGTTTTGAAAATTATGATTCTCGGCAGAGGAGAGACGTGGTTAGGAAGATAAATAAGCACATTCTTTCATATAATTTAAACTATATCAGTAAAATTGCAGTGGATCTAATGGCTTCTAAAGCAGTTGCTACAAGAGATTCCCTCTTCTTGTACGGTTTTCATGTTAAGAAGAAAATAAAAAGAAAATTCAGTAATTCCATGAAAAGCAATGGGAGTTCTACCTGTGTAGTGCTAAAATCTGGTTCAGCAGCTCGATTTGCTACTCTTTATTTATGAATTCTCCCCAGTCAGTTCCTGTGGTGGGTCATGATGGAGAGTCCTGTACCCTGCTTAGCATATTTCCCATTGCCATCTAAGGGAAAGGGTCACTGATACACAGGAATTTCAGATTCTAGTTAGACATTCACCTAACAACATGAGTCATCCTTGTTACTATGTAAATATCACCCTTTGCCTGAAGGCAAATTCTTGCCTCTTAATATTGAAATCTTGTCCAGCTTTCATTGATTTCTAAACACCGCTGCATCACTGGAATTGTCTTGAGAATACATTGAGGCACAAAAAGTCTCACTCTCTCTTTCCCTCCCCTTGTCTAAGAAAGGGATTTTTTACTTATTTACCAAAGCAAGATGCTGTTCTTGATCCAGACAGTAAGGAAATCTCAGTTTAGCTATTCTGGAAAATATAAAGTAAATTAAAGCAACTTCCTTCGCTGGCAGAAGAAGGTGACACTAAAGACAGAACTGAAGACAGCCACTGCCATACTTCACTTTTAGAGACCACAGCCCTAGCGACAGGTCCCTCTAGTACAAGGTGCGCTGGCTGCATGATAGCAAAGTCTAACACACGTTGAACTGGCATATTATGAGACCTCCAAAAATTGGTGCTCCTTTGCCCTTAGCTGACCAATGCAGATACACCGAGGACAGGTTGTTGCTTAAATTTATACTTTCCCCCGACAGCTTCTTCACAGCTAGAGGAAATGCCCCTGCCTTCTTGGCATTCACAGCTCAAACCTCCTCTTGAAGACTGGTGAGTAGTACAACTTCCATGGCGACTTTCTTGCAGCAGTACCAACCTGGCAAGTTGGCTCAGTCCCTTGTCTGGGAAGTTTGCTTTTGAGTCAGAGAGCGCGAGGAATGAGCTGAATTCCACAGAAATGATCTTGATTTGTCCCCAGAAGCTCTGTTCTTGTTCTGATACTGTTATAAACAAATAAGACCACCACAAGAAGCCTGCCTTCACAGGCACATCTGAGGAAGACCACCATCAGACCCACTGCATCCTTCATTGCCATCAGCAAGGGCTGAAATGAGAGGATATTGCTACAGGCAGGGATACAGCAATCAGCTGCAAAGTTAACTTTGACACAGCCATTTTTCATGAATCGTTCTCTCTGCAGACAATGGAAGGGAACAAAAGGCTTGTTTCCTCCAAATCTGAGCTGCTGCTTTATATCAAGCTTGAATCATGGTGTAAATCTGCTTTCCTAGCCACATATATCACCCATTGGTCTTTGAACCGCAGTGAGCCAATTTCTAAAGCAGAGCCTAAGTTTGCAGTGGAGGTGCAATGTTTAAATCTGATTTCCAGTGTGGAAGTACAGTGAAGATCCGGAGGGTTTTTACCCCGGAAAGCTTCTTACTCAATGCCAGGGATAGCAGACAGAAACCTGCCCTGCAGACTTCTGGAAAGTTTTGGAAAGTTTGGAAAGAAAAACGAAACGTGGAAAGCAGTAAACTGCCTGGAGAATACTGAAACTGGGCAAAGAAGAAAAGGTCTGGGCCATTTACACGCCTGTCTTGCTGTCCATGGACTGCTGCTTGAAGCAGAACAGGAAACACCAGGATGATGCACACTGTTTGCTGATAACTCCGTGCTCATTCCCTCCCTGCCCCAGAAGATAACAGAGCAATCAATCATACATGAGGGAGTGTGCGGCAAAGGAACTACTCTAAGCTGCAACTGCTTTGGGCAAGGCCGTATCACTTGTCTCGGCAACCCTGGGCCACAGTCTGCTAAATACAGAAAGGCTGAAAAGAGAGCTTTGCCACCCCAGAATGAAAATATCCCTGGCGAGCCCAAGACCCAGGCCAATGGACTGAAAGGAAAACGCCAGGAACTCTGCTCCCTTCACCAGAGAGGCACTGACAAGGAGAAGGAGGTTAAGACATCCATAGCCCAGCTGTTAGCACCAAGAGCAACCACTCAGGCTTCCCTTGGAGCAGACAGCGAGGTTTTCCTTGTGGAGGTGCAATGGTGCAAAGCCAGCCTGAGCTGTTAGTGAATCCCAGGCTGCTTTCCCTTGTGTTTTCAAGCCCCACTCAAGAGATAATCTGAATTGGTAAATGCCCTCCAAGTCATGGTGCCAGCAGCACAGCAATGGGGCCTTTACTTTTATGTTTCAGCAGCATCCAACTCTGCCTTAATTCAATTTATAAGCCAGTTTTCCATGTAGCACCTGAGGAATTTCTGAAGTGCATTTACATATGATTATTGGCTTTTACTTCAGGCAAGAGAAACAAATGAAAAGTGCAAGTCATTGCAGTGACTCAGAGGCACAAGAAAGTAGAATTTGAGCCTCAGCTTAATCGCTGAAAGAGCCAAGAATGACTACACGAACTAATATTATAAACTGCAGGAAACATGAATCCTTCCTCCCAAAATGATTTACTAAACACTAGGTACCAGTAAAGAAGAATATTTATTTTGACCTTCTCCACAGTTTGTTTTAATAATTGCTTTTAAATAAAATTACTGGCAAAACCGGCTGCGATGCACAGAAAGCTGCAAGAATAAAGAAGTCTGCTTTCAACAATGGGACTCAACGTCTCACCTGCATGTGAGAAAATAATGTTTGCTTTTCTATTGCTTCTGGCCAAAATGCCTTGGCAAAATACAGAAAACAAGGAAGGCTTCTTGGGTTTCCCTTTTCCACAACCTTTTGCATTTGCTGGTTATATTTGCTTTTGTTAAAGAACAGGAAAAATTCATGTTGGTCAAGCAGGAACATAAAGTCATTTAGCTGCCCTATTTTTTCACCAGCTTCTATGCTCCTTCTGCATCGGAGACCTCAGAGCTGCAGGGTAGCTGGAAAAAGGAACAAAACACCGGACAAAAGCATCTGGGTGGGAATTGGAAGCTAGAATAACCCAGAGACACAAATACACAGCGAGAAAAACATGTCAGCTTCAAAAACAGACATTATTAAACAGGGCCCAAAAAGTCTGGAAAGGAATAGCTTATTCTTTCGTATAAGAATCAGAACGATTCACCAATCTACCCTCACAAAGCATTACGACACTTTTATCTCAGGTGCAGGGAAAAAGAGGAATCTATTTTAAATATGCCAAATCATTCACAGAGATAGTAAGTTAGTCCATCTAAAAGTGGGCCATAGATCTCTGGGACTTCCCTCACTGTGAGATTTAGAGAAAGTATTTCATATTTTCACAGGCCATTTAAAAGCAAACATTTTATAGCTGACCCGGACGATTTATCTATTTGAACAAAGCGGTTATTAAATCTCCCCATTCTAAATATACTTTTGGCCAAACCACCACATCAAAAGCAGTTATCTCAGCCTTTCCCACTAAGGGCAGTATCACAGGTATCCCGCTGACTCCAGGTTCCCTAAGCGCTTTGCTCCATGTCCTCTGTCTCATCTATAGCGGGCTCCCTGTGAAAGCACCCCCGCAGATCTGAAAGAAGGAAATCCCTTCCCCTTTATGCTTTCCCCACTCCTCCTCCCAGTACCTACAGGAATTTATACAAGCCTTCCCTACTGCTGAGTTCCCACTTTTCCACTGCAGTCCCTTCAGTACCAAACACCTGACAAAGCACAGAAGCATCTAGCAATTATGACAGATGTTAAAATCCCGCATATCATTTTTAGCTGGTATAACAGGCCACCAGAAGGCATTATGCAACTGACCCAATTGGAGGCATCTGAAATAATGGAGTTTAACAAAGTGTGTCTTTTGTAATCTGCTGGAGACTGATCCTGTCCCTGCTGAGAATCAAGAACCATATTAGTGGCAGCAGAACCAGACCCTATACGTCAGCACTACCCATCCATATCCTAAAGAAGTTGCACAAGGAAATGTATTAGCTTCTAATCTTGGTTCTTCAGTGCCTAAATAAGCCTCATCACCATAGCAACAGATGGTTTCACAATCTTTAATGCCTTTATTTTCACAAGTCCTCAGGGAAAGAGAGGAGGACAGATGTCCCCATTTTACAATTGAGTAACTGTGATGCAGAGGCAAAGTGACTGCCCCAAATCCCGCATGAAATCTATAGACAGCAGCATGTCAGGGCACAAGGTCTCTCAAGCACCTTGCCAGTGCCCAGATCTCCTACCCCATACATCCTTCTGAGAGTGCTATGGCCATGGTTATGTGAACAGAGTCTCTGAAAACTAGGCTTTTACACATAGAGGCTCAGGCCTCCTGGAAGCCTGGGCTATCCCTTCAGAAAGTCCAAAGGGAACTGGAAAATGGATTTGTCCAATTCAGCAAGCCAGAAAGCAATGGTGATACTGTGTAAATCCCACCCGCTTGCTATCATTTTAAAAGGTTGCAAAGAGACCTGATTCTGCGCTCCCTTTTCGTATTCTTTAGCAAGAATCTTGACTTCTACGCACTGCACACAGCATGTGCTTTGGAGAACATAAACATTAAGGTAGCTGACAAAACTAATACCAGTCCAGATGCTCCTCCCTGTGAGGCAGTTACCTAAAAAAGATGAAGTTCATAACCTGGAAAGAGCAAAAATCTGACCCAAACCTTCATTTTCATATGTGTTTCGCTGTCCATCCCTCTGAGAGGGGTGAAGAGGGAGAACCTTGCTCTCCTTGGCTGACAGCAGCAGGTTATCCTGCTGGCGTATATACATGGCAGGCATGTGGTATGCAGAAAGACGCGTACTCTTTCTGTATAATCTAAACCTGCATTGGTTTATAGGTCTCTTCCTTTCCAGGCATAAAATTCCCATTTGCAAATGTGGGATATTCTAATCTGGGCCTGTCCTGCTTTCGGCTGGGATACAGTTAATGCTCTTCCTAGTAGCTGGTGCAGTGCTGTGGTCTGGCTTTAGACTCAAATATAGCTGAAAAATTTGTTATTACCAGGTCAGGACTGGTTTCCAATCCATTTTACATTGCTGTGCCTCCCCTCAGTGTTCAGGTAGTAGCTTGAGTCTTCTTCATTTATAATGGATTATAGGTAAAACAGCTTCAGTTCAGGAGATTTCCATCTTTATTTTATGAGAAGAAAAAAAAGCCCTGACCAAAGGAAAGGCAAGATTCATTTATCAATATGAGCTTTCGAACTTACAATTAACATCAGAGTTGTATATAAAACATCTCAACCTTAAAATGCCTCTACTTATCACAGCAGCCTACACTTGGTATTTATGAGGCAATTTGAACAAATGCCTTTAGATTGATGCAATGATCACTTTCACTTCATTTTTATACTTCTGGTATGTGGTGTTTCTCTTCCCTTTATACTGGCTTTTTTCAGGAAATTGCTTTGGTTATTTCTGAGGAAGAACTGCTTAAAGAAAGGCAGATGGGAGCAATGGGAGCACCTACGCAGTGAAATATGGAAACTGTCTCCACATGGCGCAAGTGTCCCCCTGGGTACTAGTGAACAGTATACTTTTAAAAAGGCATGTTTTACTTTGGAAACAGGAGCAATTACTTTTAATTGTGGTTCTCAGCGTGAAAACCTTACAAAAAGCTTGCTTTTCTCCTCCTCAAAGTCAGACCTGTATATTAAAACCAGAAACACTCCAATAGACTCTAAAAAGCAGGCCAGAGCTGTCCTGGGAATATATAGCAGAGCTGCTAAGCATGACTGCGTAAAGATGATATGTTAAATATGAAGTTGCCTTAGGTTCATCTTGGCTGTCTTAACTCTGATGAGATTAGAGTTGCAGAATCAAATGCAAATACAATTCCCTGTTTCACTACAATAAACCTCAGTGCTTCTTTAAACTACCAAAACATGTCAATGCTTCACCGTATCAGCTGGTTTTGAATCCGTGCACTTTTTTCCCTTAGTTATGCAGAAAAAGTTAAAATCCAGGACAGATGCCTTAATCCACAGATGAATTACAGAGCCGCACCACCAGAGAGATCTGATGGAATGCAGAGCACTCAGCTCAGGCAACGGGACTGACCTCTTAAACCCAACACACTCTGTAGGACCCCATGAGCCACATTCAGTCTGGCAACCACCGGAAAAGTGTCAAGACAGTGCTGAGCTGACCATATTACTTTATTTTGGGGGGTGTCTCGTTGCCTTCTTTTAGAGGCAAAGCCAACTCCCGTGGGCTGCCTGAGGTAACCCCTGGTAGTGGGACAGCATTGCTGGAGCATCACTTGTACATTTGACCTAGCAGAAGGCAGGACAGATATTCCTCAAGGACATAAGGCAGGGGAAGGACTTGTGCTCAAACCAGGTGGCCAAATGAACAAAACAAATCTGCAATGGTAAAAACGGGCACGGGAAACCAAAGGAGTTAAATAAGCAGTTTGGTGACTGCAGGTTTGCATTCAACAGCCTTTGCCTGCAGTGGGAGAAAACTTGGGTTCCACATCTGTCAGTGAGTTTACCAAAATTTCCCCAACAATACAAGGATACTCATTTTCATAACTATCGGCAAGGCTTAGCTCACACAGGAATTGATGTACAGAGCAGAGCATGGTTGGAAAGGCACATTTCCAACCTTTGTTCATCCCACACAGAAAAATAAACTTCCCAGAGGCAGCTACTTGCGCTTCCTTTACACAGTCAGGTTATTGCAGACAGTGCAACTAAATTAACAGTTGGATTTATCAAATCCATTTTTCTGTGCATTCTACCTGTCCCGAGATATGTCCAAGACTGAGCTAGAACTTAATGGACATGGACTGAAACACTGCCTAGTGAGAAGCAACCACTAATCCTCATTATCCTTAATTTAAAGAGGCATTGGGAAACGATAAAAATAAAATGCTTATTTGAAAGACCTTGGAATCAGCTCCCTACCCATATTTAGCACTAATTAAGGAAAATACCATTGAAATGTGGGGTTTAACCCTCTGACATTTTGTTCAACAGAAAACTGTAAAGCAGAACGCCTGCCTGCACTGTTAAAACCTCGTGTCAAACACATTAGAGATTTGCAGATGTATAAAGCAACAGACAAAGAAAAACAAAAATGAAACAATGCAATTTGAAGCCCTGGGAGCTGATCTAGTTCATGAAAATAGCACTTGGTATTCTCAGTGAAGAGAAACAATAGCTGTAAATAGCAATACTGTCTCAAGAGGTTGCCCTCAATTATACAATGCAGCTATTGCAGAGATATTTTGTGGAGGAACAGGCAACAGATTCACAATAACACATAAGAGGAGGAGATACAGAGCATGAATCTGCCCTCTTAGTTGCAAGGGACTGGGCTAACAAAACTGGAGATGGTTGAGACCATGAATATCCAAGACAAATGAGTTACTCATTTTCTGAGAGACAAAATGCTGTTGGGAGAGGAAGTCACACATGGCAGAAGGAATGATAGAGAGTATCTCAAAGGTTATCCAGACACTGCGAGCAGAGCTGCCTATTAATTTAGTATATTGGCTTTGGTTAGTAGGTGTTGATGAACAGTACGTTGCCAGACTCCTTAATCCATCTCCTCACCAGAGATCTCTGTTAAGCACGTCACAAAAGACCCAATGTGTATGGCAATACAGGCAAAGAGGACAGCCTGGGACAAATTCAGAGTTAATACCATGAAAAAGCCTGTGCAGGCAGAGGTTCAAATTCTGTACTCACTAGTATAAATTCACAGAATCTGTTGGATTTTGTGGTCTGAATTCAGGTTCATATAGGGAAAAACTAGAGAAAATGTGATCCAGTTATTCATCTTGTTCCTCACATCAAAAGGCAAACTCAGCAACTTCTGACCAAAGAAAAACATAGGTTCTTTTAGTTAATATGCCCCTCACACTGGCACACATATGGGCACAGCATATGCCCCCTGCTCTCTCCGTCATTAATATAGTCACACTTTGCATACCCTTAAGCAGGTGCTATGATAACAACTGCATGCTGGTCAGACCTTGACTGTAGGTTACTGATGGGTCTTGGCTGCAAAGCTAAGCCACAACACACATCCCTACTTCCAGCAGATGGGCAGAACTATCTCCAGTGTTTCTCCCTAGAACTGGGGAATCCTGGACAGGTAAAACATAAGGCATTTAGAAATGGGCTTTCTTGGTGGCTCTGCTCTGGTTATCGGAAGGCTCCTTCTCTTATATTCTTTCCTCATGAAGTAAGCAATAGGGCAAATGCTTGGCCACCAGAGATTTTAAGAATTCTGCGAACATCTACAAAGATTACAAGCATATCTAAGATATAGATAAGGTATATATAAGCTTATATAGAGGAGAGAGCATATATGTACAGAGGAGAAACTTCATTATTAGTTTAGTGGCTGGGATGAAGTAATAAAATATCCCTAACAATGTAACCCACTTTCTTGGTATTCTATAGGCACTGCCATAACTGACTTTAGAGATGAGCTGAAAGAGTCTCATAACTGAGCATACTTACAGTAAAATTAATACATATATTTCAGCCTTACTGCAGCTGCTGCTTAGCAATCAGGGAGGTAAAAATCCCTCCTCCTGTAGCTCCAGAGTGACTCCATGTGCTGAACTCCCTTCAGTCCCAGCTCACAGATTGCAGCGTTTGCTGTTTGTCAGTAAACCGGTCAGAGTTCAAAGGCAGATAAGACAAACTAGATGAAGGGACTCAGCTATAAAGGAGAATTAAAAGAGCCAAGTGTCTAAAACCTGTTCAAGCCATGAGGAAAGGCGGATATCAATAGCCAGGAAATGCCCAAATGATGACAAAAAATACACAGAGAGGAAATATTTCACGTGCTCTAGGGGAACGACTGGAATGAACAGCATGCAAACTGTGGCTCCTGTGACAGGTTTTGGAGGCAGTCCAGTCCCACCAGCCTTGATCAGCTATCAGTCACTGTCCACTGGTTAACCAGAATATTTCATGAGCGAAGATGCATTTTTAGCAGTGTTGTGCAGAATTAATTGTAGGCGCAATCAATCAAACAGTGATGTATAAAACTTTTCTCCTCTGGCAAGAACCTTCCTGTGAACTCAAGCAGCCCAAAGCTGAAGAATCAGCTCCAGCCCAGCACAGAATGACTGTCCGTACACTGCTGCAGCACTGCTCTTGGAAACAGTAGGGTTCATATATCAAGTATTCCCTGATAGCAATTCCTATTAGGCAGTTGAACAGCCTCCTGAGAAAAAGATAAGGCAGCCTTATTATTGAGCACATACAGTAAAGTAGAGCACCATACTACAAACTGTACTCCAGAGGATAAAACCTGTAATGGCTTGTTCATGGCTGAATAAGGCTCTTCCATCTTAAACATCTGCAGGTGATGCACAAACCCTTAGAAAAGCTGCAGTGATTCATATTCCCCCAAAAGAGTCCCCACAATATTAGTTCATATTTTGAAAAACAATTTCTTGTTCTCCTAAAGCACAAAGAGAGGTCTATCTGAGGTCACCGTTGGCACTGCTCTTCTAGACTAAGTTCTAACCAGCTCTGATGTTTTGGTTTTAGTGTAAAATATGGACAAACTTACAGAATGTTTCAGTTTCATTAATTAATACCCGCCAGATTTTTCATTGCTTCATTCACATTTTTACTCTTCTTCTATTTCTCTGTAAATAGTGGACTCAAAGAAATATTGCTGCATTACCTAAATTCCCAGTCCCATTTACAGCAGTTATTTCTCTCAGGAATTGCTGCGTTCCAAATAACAAGATCTCTGTGAGTTTTCGGCAAGAAACCAGAGGACAAGTTGTTTGGCTAAAGCAATATCGGAGGATATTTCCTTACATTTGTCAGAAACAACTGGAAAGAAAGGTTTATGAAGCACTGCACTGTCAGCCACAATCAGTCTCTGACGTGAAAGCCTGGAGAAAGGAATTTGCTGATCCAGGACTCAAGGGACTTCCTGACCTTTATTTTTCGCAGAAGATCCAGCTGTTCCAGAATTCAGGCTGCCCAACTCATGGAGAAAAAAACAGGCGAAGGCTGTTCGAAACTGTGCCCAACCCAATATTCAGAAATAAAGAATGAACAGAGGCCAAGAACCCCATCTGCCTTTCTCAGGAAATGAGCCAAACATTGTTCTCTCCTTTTCTGAACTGCACGTTGGATGAGATCACAGTTTTTAGAGGGTGAAGGGATGGTTTAATGCAAGTGCACAGAAAGTGCAAGGAAGAGGTTTGAAGAAAACTACTGCTCAGAAAGATTAGGACTATTTCATTTTCTCCTGTGGAAGAACATAATGAACTATTCAAGTAACTTCCAAAGCATTTAACTTCAGCTAAAGAGCCTATGAAGAATAAAATAATATAAACAAAATACTAGAAACAGATTGCGGTTTTAAACCAGGGCTATGCCATCAATCTCCATTTACCACAGACTGGATTAGACAAGACCAAAGAATCCAGATCATGCCCAGAAAAGAACTTCTAACTACAAACGTGAAGTAACTGTGGACTTCACCATGTGATCCCCTTCCTTTAACCATTTACCAACTTCTGATGAAGAAATAAAACCCAAAACCAGAACATTTAAAGCATGAGAATGGATAAACATGCTAGCTTGACCCCTCTCTTCCCAAATGAATAGGCTGCTGCCAGTGTAGGACATTCCCCATGAACTTACCTGTGTTAGCTAAATTGGCACCCGAATGGTGCCAAGTTTTCCTAAAGCCACAAATAAATTAGACTGGGGAGGGGGGGGGAATTACATTAAATAGAACCAGAACCTGTGTAACACTCCTTTGATAAGAAACCGGAGTAGCAAAAGATGATTTAGGACAAAGGTTACACCTGTTTGTTTTTTCCAGATTTGTACAAGACGTGACCTGTGATTATCAACAATTTGACATTAGGTTCTCCTGTTCTTCTCCTTAGCTGTTGTTTGGATTGATTTTTAAGCTCTGCCCATTCACTTATAACAATAATGAATAATGTATTAAAAAGGAAATCAAGGAAAACATGAATCTTCCTTAATATTGGCATGTCAAATGATGCTTAATAGTTGCTTAGCACCATGGATTTCAACGGAGCATTTCCTCATCCCTGTCAGGTAAGTTGAAGAAGAAGCAACAACACAATTAAACATTTGCCGAACCTTCTAAGTGGCTTACTTCATCTAAATGCTACAGTACTTCACTATAATAGAAACAATTATATGTGGATTTAGCTCAATTAAGCAGCACCCTAGCAGTGCTCTCTCTTTTATTATCCAATCATCATTGCAACTGTTCATCAGGATGACTGAAGTTCACTCAGGAAGCCAAGTCAATTTTCTAGCTTTATATTTAAAGTAAGCCAAGTTCAAAGAAATAATCTTAAAGCCTGAAACTAACTCTTCATTCATGTTTGTTACTTCAAGTCTACATGCCTCAATTGTTCATATCCTGGCTAAGGACACCTATTGGCTGCATTACCTGACAAATCTTTTCCAACTTAATTCCGAACCTTAGCCACAAAATTGTATCTATTATGTTGAATATTCGTAAAACATGATCACATCCCTACCCTGTCACCTTTCCTCTCTCCTAAGAAGCTGCTGTCTATTCGGTTGTGTCCTAGAATCTCTAATCTTTCCATTTGCTCTTCCATGAACACCCCACACTTGGTCTACATCTGCCTTGAAGTGAGGTACCCAGACTGGGCAGACCCCTCTTGACAAGTAGTTTGGCAGAACCTGAGCAACAAGTTACCTCGCGTTTATGCATCCTAGAATCGTCTTTCCTTTTTCTTTCATTTTTGTGCACCTTCCATGTTCCCTGTCACTCCTTTTCTGTAGGACTTTACCATCCCAGATTTACGTGGTCGATTACTCCCATCTACCTGCAGTATCTTGCCTTGTCACTGATGCATAGCTTCCTGGGTGATTCCAGATAGCAGCTTCAACCTGTCATTTAGAATTCATGTTTGCCCTTGAAATATTCTGGAGGTCCCTCATGGATTACTGTCATCTGTGCTTTTAACAGCTATGCTCTCTACCCTGTCTTTGAGGTGACTGACGAAAATACTCAGTAATACAGTGTCTAAGACAACCTCAGTGTGTTGACTGTGGGTAACTTGATGTGACATTTTCAGCAGCGATTTAGTCTTGGATGACGTTTCGCAGGCCAGCTTGATTCAAACATAACAAATTAGTCAGGAAGTCTCCATTCTGAGATCTGTCTTTTGTCGCTTTATACAAAGTGTGCCTGACACTAATTCAGTGAAGACTGATGGTCTTTTAGTAATTTCTCAACATCATCTACTGCTCAGATGACCTATTCCCAGGAGCAGAAGACCAGCTCTTCCTTTGGCCATCCTATTTACCGTTTTGTGTTACTGTTTCTGTCCCTTGACAGTTTTGATACCGCCCCATCACGTTCCTGCCATTAATTTATTCCATCCTTAATGGTCAAGACTTGCTATGATGTTTGGATGGCTGGAGACTCTTGTGGCCTGGCAACACACATGATGTTAACACCATAAGCAATGACAACCATACATTTTCGGTTCCTGCAAAAGCCCTCTTGTATCCACCCAGCACAACAGAGACAGTGTTTGGCTCAATGTAAGCCTAATTGAAATATGCTCTTTTTAAAGTCAGTTACAACAGCATTATGCTGCATTTCAGTGCATTACATTGCACTACAATGCATTTTCTTTTTGCTCCAAAGCAGTTTCTTGAAAACACATCGTTGCTGCTGGTCTCTCTTTTCCAAAATGCTCTGCAGTCTGCCTGCACAAGACAGCAACCGCAAAAGCAGGCAGCTGTAATAAGGCTTTTTCCTACATTCTCTTAAAGCTTTGAGCCATTGGATATTTCAAGTCATTTTGTTCTGTTCTCGTATGCAGGTTCACTGTTTTAAAATGCTTTTCTTTCTGACATAGAGCCCGTGGATCATTGCAGATCATTCCATAGATTGCAGCTGACCTGTCTCTCTTGCAGCAAAAGAATCTACCTACATACACGTATGTACATATTTATGTGTACAGGCACATACTTACACATATCCAAATAAGAACATACAAACACACACAACTACAGGTTTTTATGTATATGTATATGAACACATACACTTACATATTGCACATGCATGCCCATTCCATATTTTACCTCCAGAACTAGGTGTTTGCGTGTAATATACATGCTGTTGTGTGACCTGACAGCTCGAACAGAACACTTCTGAAAACTCGCTCGCAAGAAGTTATACAATCAAATTATTATTGGAAATCAAGAAGGAGGAAAGGAGTAGGCTTGAAAACACACAAGAAAACAACCTGAGCTATGCGTCCATGAAAACAATCAAGTGGGGATTTTTCAGTGACAGCCAGAGCAAAGGCGGTATACATAACACCAGGAAAGGGCTGAGGCTGATCTTTGATACAAACTACCACTGACATCTACCCCTAAAAGCCAATTTAGCTCCTTGTTCTTTTTCAGACCAGGATTCCTGTGGAAAGCACATTACCTCTGGGCTCAGTGCTGGCCCTTTAAAACCAAGGGAAATCTCACCACTCAGGATGACCATCACGCTGCTGCTGTAGCAGAATGGCCAGACTAGACTTCCCGTATGCATCAGTTGGACCACCTGGAGAACAGTGACTTAACTTAATGTCTGTCTGTATATTAATAAAGAAAACAACCTTTCAAGTGACAACAAAAAGAACACAGAAGGGACCCGGTATAATTTGGACACTTGTCTACAGCATGGGGCAAGAGATTCAGGGCTGTTCTGCCTGGTCATGGGCTAGATGCTCCATCACTCTCTCTTTAGGCATATTCCTCACAGTTGTAAAGAAAATGTCTTTCATTTGGTCCCTCCCTGCTCCTCAAAGAAACCACAAAGCCCTTTCAGTTTTGACAAAAACAAACTGCCAAAATCCGTCAGAGCACTCCATCGACATGTTCCTTCCAGTGCCACATGAAGGGAAAACTTACCTCCTTCACTGGGCTTTGGATTAGTCTCAAATAAGCAGGAATAAAAAAGGAAGCCATAATTGTGAGATCTAAAAGACTTGGCCTCATGGTCTCTGCAAAGACAGGACCCATCTATCAAAAGCAGCCATTTGAATTACCCAGAACCAGCTTGGGTCAGTAGGAATATTTGTAGGCTTGCATCCATGCAGCAAAGCGATTCAAATACTTCTGTGGCTGTAAGACCTTCAATAACTTTGATTTCCCTGGCCTTTTCTTAGAAGGTCTCTGCAAGACGCAACTCTCCTGCATATAAACTAAGGAATAAAAGCTGCAGGTTCATAGAGGTACTCTCTGAATATTATCTGTAGAAGGTAGCAAAGGGTACAAGAAATCTTTAAGTGTAAAAACAATGTTCTGGTTAATTAAATAGAAAAAAAAAATGAAATCTTGCCATCCTCAATATAACTTTGACATTTAATTTTACTTTGTTTTAATGTAAAATAGGTTTTCCCCACGGGAGACCCAGGATGGCCAATTAGAAAGAGGAAAGAAAAATGATTTAACATTTCATGTTCTCATAAATCAGTAAGTTTGCTGGTGGTGTCAAACTCCAATGAATCACCAAGTCTTCAGGCTGTACCGTGTGTTCTAGAGCCTCAGACTTACCTCGGATTGGACCATAAACCCATTCATGCATCATTTGTAGGGGAAATTTCCTCATGGAAACCATATGATTGGAATAACCCCCATTCTGCCACCACAGACTTGCTGCATTTAAAATTCAAAGCAAACAGAGCCATTAGCAGGCAAATCTCAGAAGCCTGGTTTCCAGAACATTCTGACCCAAGGTTTTTCAAAGCTCTTCCCATCACAGGGCATACGCAGGACCCTCATCTTCTCCAACCAGCCACCTGCCCTCACAAAACTAACGGGAACTTCTATCTCCATCAAATGACCTTAAAATTAACCAAGTCACAAGTTAATTGGGAGGGAGAGAAGAAAAGGATCCAGCACCATAGCTCAGCTTTCACTTTGTTTTCAGTGGGGTTTTAGGGAACCAAATGAAAAATGAGCAGCACTGTCCTTACCTAACCAAACCACAGAAATACAAGGGGCTGCAGCCTGAGCTAACGTCATACCTTCAATTCACCAGGTTTGCTCAAGGAGCCCAAGTTTCATCAAGTCCCTCAACCACAGTCTCACACTGCATATAGTAAACAGCTGAGCCCGCACAATGACATTCACTCCTCCATTGCCTCTCCCTACCTTTCAGGTCATAGTCATAGGATATTTTTCCCATTCCCATACATCAGCTGGGCTCTGCTGCTAACAGAGTTTTGTAGGCTTTGGGAGTTTGGGTATTTTTCAGGGAAAATGAGTGGGCATCCTTTGTTTCCTGAGCTGAACATCTTGGCTTCCTTCCCTGAGCTCCACAGGAAGAATCGTTTACTACCAGATGCCTTTACACAGGCAGTCACAAAGTCAGTACAGGATCTAAGTAACACCCCCAAGCACATCACTGTCTGCAAAGTAAGGGTATAAGGTGCCACTCATCCTGTGAGAGTGGGGGAGGGAACAAAGCAAGAAAATACTGAGGTGGCTTCCCATAGAAATAGAAATACATCCAGTCAGTCTTCCATGCAATAGAAATGCCTCTAAGTCTCATAAGGGATTACAAATCTCTTTTGGAGAACAGTAATGGTCAGAAGAATGACAAAAATCTCTGATATGCCTTGCTCATAAGTCAGGATGCATTGAGAGATGGAAAAAACTAAAGCTCTGCTCATGTCAAGACAGCACAGTGTACAGATGATTGATAAATACTGAAGTACTTAATCTGTATTTGATTACTGATATCAAGCAGGATCCTTCCTTAAAAAAAATACAGCTCATTAAAGCATGATAATTTCTTATTTTATGAAAATAAGGAGAAAATACTCCTAAGAACAGCAGTATTTTTAAGCTCTTCAAATAGTAATAATACAGTTCAAGGAAATACGACTTTTACCATCTTCCCCTCCAATAAAACCAGCATAAATCTTATTGCTTACTTTGGTACTAATAAAGAAAAGCTGATGAACATCTCAGCATCATCAGCTAGGTTTCAGACATGCAATTCTGTCCAAGATGATCTAGAATTTCTCAGGGGAAAGCACTGACAGTACCTGCACCAGACAGAGTCAGATTTTTGATAAATTAAATGTTTCTCCTTTGTGTGTTCTCACACTCCAATAAAACACATATGGAAGATATGGAAAATATTCATAGAATCAAAATTTCCTTTGATGGTGATTCACTGAAAGCAAAATCAAATCTGTTATTAGGCAGGAGACTCTAAATGATGTGATGAATGCCTGGGAGTTACATGGCACTCTGCGTCTTCAGAGTGCTGTAATTAATTATTGTTGTGCTGTGTGGCACAGTTTTCACACCAGGCTCTTCTCATGTCCAAGTAGACAGGAATTCTAATGGCTCCTTTCCTCAACTGGCACAATATGGTGAAACCTAAAATAGATGAAGCACAGATTTGTACTGAATGCTGCAATGACATATAAAATACCTTGATTTCATCAAAATTAAAGTGCAATGCTTTTGATGAAAACTTTTAAAAGTAATTTAAGGTTTGGTTTTCTTAATAAGATGAAGCTCCAGAGGGAGCCCATACACAAACTATATATATATATATATATATAAAATATATATATATATATAAAATGTCTTCCAGGCTAATAGCAAAACTGCATGTAGAAGTTTCCTCAAATTGATGTTTCAAACCTGTCTTTATTAGGTAACTATAAGTTTCAACTAAATAGAACAAACCTCCAAAGAATCTTTACATAACAGGGCTTACTTTGTTTTATTTAGTTTGTGTACTTGAACAAATGCAAAGCCTGTTATAATGGAAACAATCTCCATTTGATATCAAAGATTCTACAACTTTGCCTCAAATTCAGAGGAGTTCAAGATAGCCTGTAGTTAGTTATTCACAGGAGACCAAAGGCACACACAGGAAATAGTAATATAACAGTAAGATCACAGAGTCATAGAATGGTTTTGGTTGGAAAAGACCTTTAAGATCTTCAAGTCCAACTGTTAACCCAGCACTGCTAAGGCCACCACTAAACCATCACCCTAAGCACCACATCTACAGGTCTTTTAAATACCCACAGGGATGGTGTCTCCCCCACTTCCCTGAGCAGCCTGTTCCAATGACTGACAACCCTTTCTGGGAAGATATTTTTCCTAATCTCCAGTCTAAACCGCTCCTGGTGCAACTTGAGGCCGTTTCCTCTTTTCCTGTCACTTGTTCCTTGTCTTTTGGGTTTTGTTTATTGGGGTTTGGTTCTTGGTTAAATCTCAATTATTACTGCCTTTCCTGACTGGCTCACTCACAGGTTTCTATTAAAGCCCCTGGTAAGATCCCACGGAAGTGAAGGTTTGGTGGGTTTGTGTCCCTGCCCATGAAGGAAGCCTGCTACTACAATGCAACTGTGGAGCAGAGTGCTGTGATTATTGTTTGAGGATATCCTCCACTGACACATTTCACACCCATCTCTTCCCCACGTTTTCCTTCCCCAGGGTTCATCCTCTGTTCCCATGGGCACAATTTGTCTTGGTGTGTACTGGCAAAAGAAACCAAAGGACCACGAACTGGAACAAGCGTATCAACCTTAGGGAGGGCAGGCTACTAACACAAGCACTCACATGAATTGGTTTTCTGGAAAAGAATGCTGAAAGGAAAACTGAAACTGGAGACAGGGGGAACAACTTGCCTCAGTCTGACACGTACAGCAGGGAGAGAATCAGGAGAACCCTGGAGTTACTGCCTCCAGACCCAAGCCAAGCACTGCTCACCCCACTGAGATGTCTGGCTCTTCGGCTTAGAATTACCCATTATTCCTTTGAAAAGACTGGGAACTGCAAACTGGGCTTAAAGAAATACAATTCTCTGTCCAGGATCCCTTCCCACTATTAAAAGCTCTTCCAGCCTTAAAAGCTCCAATGGGCTTCAGTTTTACAGGCACTGCAGATAACAGCCAGCTAGGGTACTAGTAAACAGTTCCCCAAAACAACAAGGCTTTTTCAATGCCGTGCTTTTGGTGAAGAGCACAAACACACAGACATAGAGATGAACTGAAATAATTCTGTTGCTCTGTTTCATTTCAGAGAGCCACAGGGGAAAAGGGAAAGTTACCTGAGTGAAGAATGGAAATATTTGCTGTGTTTGGCAGAGGAAGCATGACTAAAATGCACTGAAGCTGAAACAACCACTAAACTCCATCAAGAACAAGTTACCCACTCATACCACAGGTGTCCCATTTACAATACAGATGGGAGTACACAAAATCCATCTCATTTCAATGCACATCTTATAACTTGTGACCATTACCTTTAACAAGAGATCTCCCAGAAGGTCTCACAAGCTGAAAAGAGGCAGAAGAGCAAATCAGTGCAACTCCAGTAACCAGAAGTGAGTTAGTCCTGCCAGCAGCGTTCCAGCGCAACCATCATTTCTCTGCTCACCTGCACAGAAATGCTCCCTACACCTATTCCCATTTTTTCCCCAAGAAAATAGTTTTCTATAGGAAGCTACTGGCTAAAAAATGAGCTGCTCATGGAACTGTGGCAATTGCTGATAATTCCAGGCAATTTTTTCCTTGCCCTCCAGCACAGCAGCAGCGAGGGTTACCCGTGTTCCCTGGGATTTTGGCTGAACAGCAGAGGGGCTGCTCTGAAGTCACAGAGACAGATCTATGTCCATGTATAAAAAGTGATTCTGCCAGGGGACTGTCAGGCAGGGGCCCAGTTCCTCAGGTGATCTCTATCCTCAGGGGATAGAGAGAAAACAAAAGTGCTCCAAAGGATGAAGCTCCAGCACACGGGTGAATATAGGGAAACATTAGCCAGGAGAGAAGATGTTTCCCTGACTCCAAGGACAGCAATCATTTGAAAAAGTCAAAGTTCACACGGAAAAGCAGCCAACCAAAATGAAAAAGGATTTTTGAAAGTTATTTAATTCTTTAAAATAATTTTGAACTTGAGACATTTTGATTAAATGGTTCGGTGGGGTGGGGTTTTTTCCCCAGGACTCCTCACTTCAGAAGAAATTTTCACATCTCAGTGCTTTACTTTGATTTACAATTGAATGCTGTATTTAATGGAGAGTTTCCCACAGGACGAGTACTCATCCTGTTGTATTTGTCACAATCCTGAAGTGCCAGCTGACTTCAGGACTCACTACATTGTTTTAGAAATGAAGGTGGCGATGGCAATCAGCGCTGATACTTGCAAAGTGGCAGGAGTAATCCAACCAGCAAAACTGCGGACAGCGCATCAGGAAATGCTTCTCAACAAGGAAGTCTGCTGTATTTTGAGCTACGTCTCCCAAGACAAGTAACAAAAGCCCCACCACTTGAATCAATTGAAACAAAGCACTTGAAAACACGCTGCAGGGGGCAATCATGTACCAGTCAAACAGAGGGACAAGATGATCCCTTGGGCTCTTTACATCTCTTAAATCTTGGGAACAGACAAGCACTGCTGCCAGAAGCAGGGATGCCAACAGGCATACCTGTTTTCCATTATTCCCATTCTACAAGAGAGGAACCCCAGGAGCAGGACCGGGATTACAGGATTACTCAATTACTGCAGTGACTGAGGCTCTGCAGATGCCTGGGATAGCTCTGAATCCCCCCACTCACTTGGGATGGGCTAACAGAGGAAGTCTTGCAAGGTGTAACCCAAACCAGGCTGCAAAGCTCTCCTCAGAGCTGGGAAAGACTCATCCAACAGCTCCACTGCTCCTGATGACTGTGGCAGCTGCTTCACTAAGTGCCTGGCTCTGTCTATAGGGGTTGTAGTGGAAATCTTTCCTAAAGGGTTTTGCAACCAGGGAGTCAGAACCCTCGTGCCTATTCAACAGCAGGTGAGAGCATCACCCCAAGTATCTTAAGCCTGAAGGGGTACGAAAAGCAGGTTTCAAAGCAAGACTGGGGTTGTGTGACAAGTGACGGAGGAGGCAGCTTCAGGCCTTCCAAGGCGGTTTCAGCTTCACGTGTTTCAGTGCATCCTACCTCTTCCGCCGCACACCGTTCCAGGTGCTGGTGTGAACATCAAACAGACCCATACAACTGTTTGATGAAGTTTTGAGGTTAGAACCAGTGAACATCCTCACTGCACCAAACTGCTTTCCTGCACATAGGAAATGCTCTGCAATTTGGTACTGCCCAAATCCACCCCCGTTACACCTCTTTACTCACAGACTACTACTTCTAATATAATCATATATATATTTATATAGAGAGATATGTAGCCTACACTAGTATCCATAAAAACCCAGGCAGCGCTGGTCTTCATTTGTCTCCCATCCAGTCTTCCAAATTTCTCAGCTAAAGATAAAAAAAAAGATTAAAAAATTAAGGAAAAAAAGGGAAAACCAAGTTATTCCTACATGGTTTCCGAACACCTGCTCTTTATGGCCTACTGCAAAACACCAGGCAATTAAAACCTGGAGAGCAAGGAAAAAACAAAGCTTGTCTGCATATAGGGAATTATACATTAGACCGTAATAGCTGTGTTTGCAGCCATGAATAAGCTGTTAGTGTGCGTGTGTGTTTGGTGCTAAACTACAGAGGCAAAGAATTACTGGGATTTGCATGTTTAAATTCAAAAGCAAAGTACCCAAAGCAACCTTAGTTCTATTCATCCTGCCCTCTGATGCAGCACTTGTGCGGGGATTACATGTTCTTGAGTAAACTTACATCTCTCAGCTGATGTAAAGCAAGGTTCAAGAAGTCTTCATGTTAATAAAGTTCTGCAGTAGACTTGTAAGATTTACAGCTAGAGGCATTTAAAGGCACATTTTGAGCTACCTTGATTTGGGGAAGGAAATAGATGTAAATTGCCATCAAAGTATTTTCAACTCATCTATAAGTTTTTACTACTAAAATACCCCTTTTCACGTATTTTACAGTCTCTCAATGTGAGACATGAGTAACGTATTACTCATTTTACCTTTTGGTGTTTAGTTTCCACTTTTGTGCTCATGCTCCAGAGAGACTTGAAAAATATCATTTACCATGATTTTTTGGGGGTTTTCCCTGCTTTTCCTCACTGGAATGTTTTTATGATGATTTTTTATAGACCAGTATAATACTGTATGATGACATTAAAGATAATGAAAGTCACACTGTGGATTTCCAGGCATTTTACTGTTTATTTTTAACTTAACTTTCTCATAATAGTATGCTTACACATTCATTCTGTCTGTCCAGTAAACGTGTAAACTTGGAAGTCCTCCCTCATCTTTTGAGCTCAATGGCTAATTTCACCCAAATTTGAAAGAGAAGATGAGCCTCCAATATAACTGAGTTCCTACAAGCTTAACGGGAAAACAGGCAGGCTAGAGAAGGCAGACACGAATTAGAGTGGCCAGTGACACCCCAGAAGAAAGGCAAGGAGAGCAGAGCCATCTCCCATTCTGCTTTACAGCAGCCAGATGGCATTAATGTACTGGCGATGGGAAGCTCCAGGTTAGCCAGGCTGTTGTGGCGGTGATGGAGAGAGGAACAGATCACAGTACATTTTCTCACTGGCAGCGTACCTCAATGCTCCCAACAGGCAAGCTTTGCCAGCCAGACCCCAGCACCATTTGGCGCTGTGAAAACTGCAGCACCTCTGAGGATTGGGAGATGTGGCTTGGACACATCCCACCTACAGAGCATCGCTCATGAGGGAAGGCTGAAAGCAGTCTTGCAACGAGGGGCAGCAGTAACGAGACTGGTAAAAGCAGCCAGCTAAAGTACCCTGAAAAGGGGCTGTAGGGGAGCAGACCGCAGAGCTGCTGCAGTGCTCAGCATGGCCAACACATGGGAATGGGAGGATAACGCTGCCAGGAGCACTCTGCTCACACTGAACAAAGAGCTGTGCTCCGCACACAAAGCGTGTTACCTCTTGTGGTGACTCACTTCTTTATGCCATGCAGCTGCACCCTTTGAATGCAGTACAGTCCTACATAGGCACTGGCAATGTTCTTGCTTCTGCACGCAATGCCCCAAGCCAGAAGGTACCAGGTGAGCTCCAAACCCCGGAGAGACTGAGTCCTCTCTTACAGACAGCCGCCTTAGCACCCTTCACAGCAGCACCCTTATCTTGCTTCACTCTGTCACAGCAAGAGTAGCTTCTGAAGCAGGAAGGACCAGGAGAAATGAGAAAAACCTGCTCAAAATCACACCCATGGTGTACTTCCTCTGGCTGTTCTCCCCAGGCAGCACACAAGCACTAATACCAGATCCTAACCTAAAATAATGCAGAATCAAAACCAAATGCCATTCACTCTTTTTTGCCTCTTCTCAAAAGCAAACAAACCAAAAGACAATAACAGCAAAAAGCACTGGATTCTCCTAGGTATCGCATATTAGACTGGTTAAAAAATAGAGTAACAGGATGCTCCTGCCTCTCCTCTTACTGAAAAATAACACGGCAGTAACTTTTGTAGCAATAAAATGTATTGATGGGAAATAAAATACTCTTTATTGTAATCTTGGTTACAATCCAGGAATTGCACCTGAAAGCTATTCCTTGAACACTTGATGCTCTGCAAGACTCAATCACAGTTTGGGGTTTAGAGCAGCATTGCCCTGGCATCTTAAGAACCACTTAGATGGACCTGTCCCTTGAGAAAGACCACCTGATACTGAAAAGGTCCTACATGAGAATATACAGGTAAAGAAATGTCAGTTCTGTGCAGTATCTGAACCTGAGTTTATATTCTGCCACTTCTGCCCTCCACAGTTTAAGCTAAAAGCCTTTTCTGGATATACTAAATGAGACCGTGGAGTACACAAAGAGAAACACATCCCCCTTCCTTTAGCTCAGAGCCACACAGCAATTCCAAGTTTGCATGAAGCCATGGTATCTTCCAAGAGGACTACAGGTAGAAAGCAATGCTAATTAAATTCTGTGCACCCAGCCATGTTTCTCACCTAATAACAACTACATGGGGCCAATTATGCCTTCCCCATCTCTCTCAGAGCTCTAATTGATGCACAGGGACCAGCTGGTTGCTCACTCCATCCTACCAGAGATAGACTCCAGCGGTCCTACACACGGGTTACAAACAGGCTGAGATATGTAAGGCTTATGTGGAGATCAGGTGGGATGTATCAGTCAACAGGAGTGGTGGGGACAGGATGCTGGATAGTAAAGCAAGAAGCACAGCGACTCTGTTAAGGTGAGAAGAGAAGCATCTGCCCCAGCCTTTCAGCTGGGTGGTCTATGGGGAGAGTGTGAAAGGCAGCAGGAAGGGGAAATTCAAAGGCTCAAACCAGGGTAGGATGCAGAGTGTTAAGCTAAACAGAGCTGGGGATTGAAACCCTCTATTCCCTTTGTGGTATCCTCAGCCATGCCCAAAGGACTGGCCATCAGCTGTGCACTGTCTTGGGAAGAGGAGCACAGGAGCTCTCTGGGGTGCAAGAAAGCATGCTTCTCTCACAGAAGACAGTCTGTGATGCACAACACCCAGCAAACATCTGCTCAGCTCTGACAGTTCAGAAGTTTATCGGATTCAGCTCACATAGCAGCAGCACCATCACTCACATAATCCCCTTTGGAAACGGTGCTGCTGCTGTCAGCTTTTACTGGAGCCAGGCTCTGCATGCATCACACCCAAGGTCTCCTTGGAGAAGCAGCGCTTTCCCAAGATGGCCTGGAAGAGGGAAGCTCATGCGTCTTCTCTAACCATATAGGTGGCCCATGAGGAGCAGCCATGGCTGTTGGTGTAGCTGCAGCCCATTCATCTAATAGTTCCACTAGTTCCAATAAAGGGAGCATTGCTTGTGAGGATGAAGGAGAGCAGAAGGAGACCGCCTTGATTAAACTGGGTTGTTCTGCTGAGAACTCCTCAATTCACTGCCTTGGTTATGCCTGTTAGAGCATACAGCACGCTGCTAGGTGACATGAATTGCCTTTTATCTAATTGGAAAACACCCACGGAGTTTAGAAGCAGTCATTTAGACAGGCGAATCAATAAAGGAAATGGTAAGCATGAGAATACAGTGCAACCATAGAGCCTGTGTGGGCTCTATATGCTTTTCCTTAATAAAGATTAACTCTTGCCTAGTTTGCTGGCATGCCTGCACTTGGATAACAGCAGAACTAGTAGATTCTGCCCTATAATATCAAGGAGGAACTTTGCCCTTATGCATACATCTTAAGGCAAGAGAATAGGCTTTTTGTTAAAGAGGCTAGATATTTGTAAGACTTAGAGATTTAGAAGACATTGCAGAGGAGGCGGAAGAGAGGAAGAACATAATTCAAATGGTTCTGAAGCTGGCAACCGTATCCAAAGTTACATTCCTGTTAAAAGGAAAAAGGAGCAAAACCTGGTTTGCAAAACAGCAAGGGCTGCATTTCCACAGAGGTCTAACTGTTGTAAGGCAAACTGCAATGATGGAAACAAGCAGAGAAGCGATTCCAGCTTTTCCGCTTTCAACTTTCCTTGTCCTTGTACCTCCACCCTTATCAGTGGCTGGGCAAATCCCCTCCCACAAAGCCTCCCTAAAAATTCAGGACTGTTAAGAACAGTTATTCGGTGAAAAAAACCTCCAGGTTTGAAGAAAAAACAACCGCAACCCCCCCCCCCCCCCCCCCCCAATTGCTACAGTTGCTTAGTTTAGAATTAGCTTCATTTTCCTGATTTCTCTTCGGCTTTCTTCCCCTAAATCTCCAATCACTTTCACAACTGGCTTATGCTGAGTAGCTCCAGGCAGCTGAGAAAAAAAAACCCTGTTTAGCAGTGTAAGCATCTCTCCTCTCACTGGAGCTAATAGGAGTTCCGTGCATAAATCACAGCAGGCACCAAAGGGAGAACAGATCCTGAAGCCCACAACTGTCTGCCCACTGCTTGATTCTCTTCTCATTTACGCTGTTATATTGGCCTCAGGGGGAGTGCTTCAACATGCCTCAGTGTGAGAGGAGAATCAGGCGTGTGGGATGAGAACAGAGAACTTGATACCTTAGCCTGCTGGCAAAAGTCAGAAAAGGGGGTTTGGAGTCACAAAGGTTGGTTCAGGATGGCTCCTCAGAAGCTGGTAACGCAGGACAGTTTGGGTCTCATGCTCCAGACTCAGCCGTCCTCACCTCACTATCCCTCATCTCAGCCACAGGCTGCCCAGCCATACCTGCAACTCTTCTGCATGTACTTCACAGGGGTACAGTTAACTTGGAATTTCCTTGCTGGGGTGACAACTGTTCAGAACAAGGTCTTGGAGGAAGTGGGCAGGGCTGAAAAGAGCCTCATGTTCAGAAAGTCTCTCTGAAACACTGTGTGACAGAAGACGAATCAGCCAACCTCTTGGCATCAAGAGCATCTTTTGGAGTATTGGATTACTAAACTAGAATATTCTTTCATCTCTTTCTTGCTCAGACTTGGAAATACCTAGGAAGTGTTCATGCAGCGTCCATGGTCTAGGGTAGGGGAACACACAAAGCAAAGTAACCCTGGCAAAGTTTGTTTGATGCCTTTGGACTGCCAGTAGCAGATGGGCTTCTTTTAATATTGCCTGGCCTCTATGATGCCCTCCAAAATACCTACTGGGTTCAGGGTAGATGTTCCAAAGCAGGGCAGAAGGTAGCTTTCTCTGCTAAGCCCATGCAAGAGCGTGCAGAACAGGTCTCTGGGGCAGTGTTTTCTCTTTCCTGCTGTGGCTGACTGGAGGCAGAACAAGGTCTAGGGATGTTGCAGGAGGGAAATAACATGGCTAGGGGAGCCTAATGGGGCATAGCTACAGCTGGGGTGGACCAGGATGTTCCTAAGGGGCCTACAAATAAATCATAAAGGTAATCTTTGACAGGGAAGGTCTGCCAAGCAACCTGTCACAGTCATTGCCCTATAGAGGTCTACTGATATTAGAAAGCAGATCTTCATTTCAAAGGAATATTTTCCACCAGGATTTTGAGTAAGTTTTTATATATATTATAGCTGCAGTTCTTCAGTTCATGTTTCCTCTCAAACCAGCATTTTATTGATCAACATAAACAAATAAAAAGCAAATAGCTCCTTAAAAGAAGCACTTTTCATCTGCACTTGTGCTCAGCTGGAGGAGGAAATACATAATAAAATAAATGGATTCTTTATGAGTTCCTTTTCTTCTTATTGACAGTGTATTTCAATAAGGACTTTATTTCCTCTTGCTTGATCCCACACTAAAGTTGTGATCCCGTACTTTGGACATCAGTCTGTTGCCATGGAAATAATCATAATATCACCAAAAATGCATTATTATGACTTCACTGCAGGATCAAGGAGAGAGAAAAAGGCAGGCTGCAAGGGATCAAGGCCTGAAGCAGCAGTGGCCTTAGTTATTAACACAAAGAAAGAACAATTATGAAAAAATACATCCAAGGCAAATTCACTTCTATTTCGCAGTGTTCAAAGACTATTTCCCCTAGAAGGCAAATGCTTTCTGAGGCACTAATTTAAAACTGAAGAATGAAAACTAGGCATTTAGGATCTAAGTCCATTCTTCCAAATTCCATTCTGTAATTCCATTCAGCAATTTGAAATATGCCCTTTCTATGAATGAATCATGCCATCTTTCATTGCTTTCCTTCCCGATGCCCACTCGGGACCTCTTTGCTGGGTTTGTAGTCCCATGTTGTTAGTGAAAGGGCTAATGCCTAATTCAAAAGAAATGCTCCAACCGTAGAGAGTCTTTCAGTTCAGGTGATGTGCACCAGATCCTACCCTGCAGATAGGAACAGCACATGGCCAGAATAA
Organism: Brotogeris chrysoptera; assembly: GCA_030323915.1. NCBI lineage: Eukaryota > Metazoa > Chordata > Aves > Psittaciformes > Psittacidae > Brotogeris > Brotogeris chrysoptera. Next base: position 38,540 of record JARCZZ010010953.1, read on the forward strand.
CATGCAGATCTGATAAGCTCTCTCTAAGCCTAAAAGTACTTTCAGATAGTGAGTATCCTCAAGGCTGTGTTTTACCTCTATAGGGGAAAAGCGAACTTTCTTGTTCATTTTCACCCTCTGCTATACTGGTTAGGACAACTTTAATTCTTACCCAAGGCAAAGCCAAGGACTTCAGGGGTCCCATCAGAACAGACTTTCCCCAGTTAGTCACAAACTCAAAGGTGCAGACTTTGAGCCCTTCGCTTATACCAAGCATCCGATTAAACCTGAGACTTCATTAAGGACCCTCCACATCCCAGCAGGGCTGTGTGAATGAATTAAAGCCCCAAGGGGGAAACAACATTGGTACTTTGAGAACTTAAATAGCTCGATGGGGCCTGCAAGGTGGTGAGTGCTCCCGTACCCTGCGGGTGTAATTCCAACAGGAACAGCAACCATACCAGTGCAATAGCAATAGGCACACTTTGAAAAACTCTGTAAGAGAGTCGTGACCTTAATAACTTGCTCTCATGCCACAGTTGTTCTTGCGAGCGATGTTCCAGTGATCATTCTCTGGAGTTGCCTAAAGCTGCAGAAGAGGTGCTGCTGCAGAATAAAACTTTAGACTTTGAGCTGTAACAAGCATGACTTCCTCCCAAAAGGCACCAGCCTTGGCAGCACTCAGAGCTCCTTTCCACATATCCCACATCAAACAGTTTCTCCCTGCAACCCTACCTTAGGGAGAAAATAGGATTTGCAGTGGTCACAGACAATACAAAAGGTACTGGAAGAAAGATTAGGGAGAAAGAAAAGAAAGCAATGGTTGAGATAAGAGTGTTCCTTCCTGGGTTTTCTCATTTTCCTTTGGATGAAAACCTTATCTTTCTTTTGACTTCCAACACGCACACGCCATAAACTTGTGATTACTTACAAATTTACGTGTATACAACTCAGGTTTCTCAACATTGCTCAATTTTCCAAGTGAGAAAGCCTAGAGCATCTGTACCACATAACAAAAGACTATACATTCCCATTAAGAATGCACCGGTGTTTTTTGCCTCCAGATGTGTTTTAAGCTGCTGGGAAGCCTCAGAATTCAGCAGCTTAACTGCTCTAAATGTCACCTGATAAAGGGCACTGCAGCCCACGGTTCATTCACACTGCATAGATTTAATTACCTGAATGAAGTACCCTCCAAAAGAAATGCAGGTGGGTTTGGCTGCGAGGCTTTTTTGTGACCACGGTTTTAGGTTTGTTTTGTTGGGGATTTTTGTTAACTCCACTCCAGTTTGTATTTTTTCCTTTCTAATTGAAACTAATTTCCCTGCCTGTTTTATTTTAGACACCTGGAACAGGGCTATTATTTCAAAGAGGTAATTATGAAATTAGAAGGATAACTGTGCTACTTATTTCTTTAATTACAGATATAAATAGGAACTATAATGCAGAAAGTGCTTACAGACATCTTCCCAGACTGTGCTGGAAGAAAACTGCAGAATCTGCTGCTCATCTAATTCCAAGGAGACACAAACCAAGCTGAAATGAAGAGGTTGCTATATCTACTGCTGAGTTCTGCTTGAAACTCTGACGAGGCCCTTCCCAGTCATAGCCCTGTTTGTGCAAGCAGAGCAAAAACTGCGAGGGGCTTTTTTGGGTTGGGTGAGTGGGGTTTTTAAAGCTTCCTCAGCTTTTAATACACCATTGAAACCAAAGGACGATGCCTGCAGGTATTGTGGAAAGCAGGGCTTCTCCGATCCTGGAAGGAGCAAAGCAGGATGAAAGCATAATAGCAGCCCATATACCTTGCCAGAAGTCTAAACCGCTTGCCTTTTTGAGTTGGAAAAGCAAATCCTGCATGAAAGTGTCTACAGATAAAACAGTGCGGCACCACTTGATACAGAGAAGTATCACATTAAACAAAGGTGACACTGAAGGTTTTCAAGAGCAGGCAGGATAAGGCCGTCCCAGGAATATAAAGGCTAAAGTCGATCTCAGGTGGGTCTAGAGGTTCTCCTGGGGCCTCTCCCAATCTTATCACTGCAACCCAGTGCAAGACAGAAAGACAGCAGCAACACCAACAACCAGAACCGAATGCAGTTGTTCACCATCCCTGCTCACAGCCTTCTTATTTCAGCTGGCCCCAGCGACAGCCGTAATTAGGCTCTCAACACAGCATAATGCTTTCCAGAAATCAAGGTGGTCCCACACAGAAGTCATGTAAAGAGGTAACTTCCACAGCTGCTGACCCCTTTCTGCCATGACCTGGTCATTCTCCATCACTGATCTCAGCCCTTTATTCCACCCATGACTCCCAAGCCACCTGCCAGGTAATAGAAGCCTGCATCAAAATGCACAGCACACAGGGCGCTGTGAGCCAGAAGCGACATTTGTCTTGCAGACCCGGCAACCTGGCAGTGTGGGTAGGGGCCAGATATCACAGCATTGTTTGATCTTTCTGCTGAGGCTGTAAATAACTTCCATGGGCAGCTGAATGGATAGAAAGAAAGAATCTGCAGTGTTAACTATAAAAGCAAGATGCTGCTGTGTCAGTGGCAGAAGACATAGTTGAGCAACATAAGCAGCCCCTGCTGTCTACAGATCTTTAAGATGCCCTGAGTTTCAAAGGGAAGGGTTAGGATGCTGCATTTTTCTTGCATCATCAGTAATTATGTCTTTTCCTTTCAGCGCACTGTTGTCCATGAATATCTGCCCAACACCAGCATCCTAAAATGGGTCAATGGAGTCCTGGAAGGATATGCGACATTTCAAACCCAGCCTCACTCAGATAGGGAAATTCTGCATCCCTTTGCTTTCCAAAGACCTCCAAGCCCCTTATGCCTGTAGAACCAAATGTGCCCATTGAGTGTGGTTAACAGCATTTTGGGCAACAGACATATGCATTTCTTCTCACTCCCTCCTTCCTTCGCAAGGTGAAAAGAGGGGTGGGGGAAGCAAACTCTTATTTCACCTCTGTAGGGGATGATACTCCAGCAATTACCGTTAAAGTACCAGTAATGCAGCAGCCAGGGAGGCTGCCCAAGCTATGGGCTTTTTCCATATTAAATAATTCAAACCTGCAGTATTTTTTCCTGCTGTCACAATCCAGCCACTTTCATGAACACTAAAACATCCGCTTAAAAATAATCTTTGTTTCCTTCCAGTTGTTTGAGGCTTTCTACCAGGAGACTCTTTACATATCTGAGAGAAGAGGATGAGTAAGCGGTGCATACATAAACAGATGGTAATATACTTAAGGAAGATATAGATGCATTTTTCACTCAGTTTTAATAGGTCAAAACGGAGGGCTTTTTCTTTTTGAAGGAAGTGGAAAAAATGAAAGCAGAGGAACAGGAAAATCTTTTCCTGGATCACAGACTCATTTGGCATAGGCTAAGAAATTTCTCTAAGTGCTCATCTATGCCATCCTTCAGTCTCAATGCAGCACAAAGATTACCGTCCAAACTCATCCCCACACTGTTTAAGTTATTCTGACTTTTGCCTTTTCTTTCTAAATACCTTTTTTACACCTATTACAAATATCATATACCTATAAATAGTATCTATTATAAATATATAAAATGCTATAAATATTATTAAATATTATAAATACCTATTCTAAACTTCTTTTCCCTTTTCTAATACCTTTTCTTTCTAAACATAAACAGATTTGCAGCACTAGAGCCAAGGACCTAGTTCTCCTCCCCTTTGTAGAAAAGTAAATCAAGGAATAATTCCAATGAGAACACCTCTAAAACTGAGCAAATTGCACCAAACACATTCCTAGTATTGAGGCAACATTTTTGTCTTGAAGAAACAATAAAAACTTACCTAACAAGTTCAGATGGGGAGTTTATGAGATCTGGCACTTTTGGGGCCAGAGGAAATATTATTTTAATGAATTGAATTTATGGAAGCGCTTAGGCTGGATCATTACTCTCAGAGCTAAAATGCTTAACTTAAAATAGAGACCTAAATCTAGATTTGCTCTGAAAAGCAGGGTTTCCTGCTGAATGTGGGTGCCTCCCTGCAAAGTTACACCCCAGAAGACTTGACTCAATCAAAACCTTTCCCCATAAGCAGTTAAACTCCTCAAGCACTTTCCACTGAAAGCTATCACATCCCTTCAGCTGTTCTTGTAAGCCTGCCCAGGGCACCAGCAGTGGCACCCAGTTCTGGCTTGATGCTGGACAGGCTGGAGTGAGCACAGCTATGAAAGGCTGCACCCATGGCTCTCCTTTCTGGAGTTCATCCTTAGGGTGAAGGGATTCCAAACTGCAGCCACTCATTTTGGGAGAGAGCACTCACTGCTTCCTCCATGCTGGAAGGATCTCAAGGGAGCAAAGAAGAGAGGCAGAGACAGCACAGCTCCAAAACCTAGCAGTGAGGATGCTCGCAGAGCATCACAGCTAGCCTCTGCCCTGTCCTTCTGCAGAAGCAGCTATGAGGGGTACCTTTTCCCCATTCTGCAAACGCTGCATCCAGATCTGGGCTTGTGTCCATGAAGTGCCCTCCCCCTCTATCTGACAGCACATACAGCACAGGTGGAAGCCTCTCCATCCAGTACAAAGGAACACTTTCTTGTCTAGATGTGTTGCTTACATGTAGCACAGGAGTTGTCTCCGGTCCATGATCTAGCACAGCTCTCAGCAGTGCAGCAAGCCTCTACATTAATAAAATCCCAGGGGTATTTCAGTACATGGACTAAAATACCATTGAAATTAACTAAAGCCATTTGTGATTTTAATTCCTTCTCTCTCTCACAATCTGTCCAATACAGAAGGTTACCATGAGTTACTTAACTCCACGTGTAAGTTAAATGAAGTAGCACAGACCATTCCAGTGTCAACGAACTATGAACTTGTCTAAGGTCTATAAATTCTTCAAACTTAGACTGATTTCAGTAACTGCATCTTTAAAAGCCAATACATATGCTATACCCTATCGCGTTACTATTTCACCAGAAGTCCTTTAGTTGGATGACCTCTACTATACATGGCATTTGAAACTGTTTCCCATGATTATAATGCCAAAAAATAACAGATTTCCAAGTTTTCATCACCTTTTCTCTTTGAGCTGTTTTGATGGCTGGTATTACCAATGTTTATTAGCACCACAGGAATATAACACTACATTGACACTTGCATTTAAACTGGATCCCTAAAGACTTCAAAGTTATTGCTTCACGTACAGCTACAGTCGAAGACAGCTTCTGTACTGCACCGCTCCACTACTATTGTATCACATCCAGCTGAGACTCATAGCCAAGACAATATTAGCAGAAGATTCACTCAGTCATTTGTACGTGGACGCATATAGTGCTTTTCCAACTCTCATAAAAACAGCTTTTACATGTCAAGCATTTTAGAAAACCATTAAACCCAATTCTTTCAAAGTGATATTTCTGACACCAGCTGACAAGAAGGAATGAAAATTTAAGTTAAAGCTGTTATTCTACCCTTAATCTACAGAACTGTGATGAAGAGGATGCGCTGGCTGGATAACTGCGTCTCTAATTTCAACATATGCCTTGCAGGTTTAGTCAGAAGCAATGACCTCTAGACACAAGGGCTTATGCAACAACAGTTTGGGAATACACAAGTTACAATCCTTCCCTCCCCTACTTCAGAGAATTATGTTTTATTGACCTGATATAGTCAGACGGCAAGCCCAAAGGGGACGGCTGTGCACTACCAGCAGTGCCATGCATCGCTGCCAGACTCCCAGGCTGATGGCACCAGTGCAGCCTATGACAATTCTCAGTTCATGACAAAGCCTCCAAGTTAATTACACAAGTATTTTTTTCTCCTCCCTCCGTTTTTCAAAGCCCCTTCTGACAGTGCTTCCTAATGAAAACCAAGAGAACAAAGTTTTCTCTCTTCTGTATAATTTGCTTCCCTTAGATTTGCTCATTGGGCTGAATTCTTCCAGTACCTGCCTTGCCATTTACCACGCAGCGGAGGCCTGACACCTTCCCTACTGAGACAAGCGGCTTTGCCTTCTCCTTTGGGCTCTCTGCGCTCCTCCAAATTATTCTGATTGATATAGACCTCGATCCATGCTCATTAAGCAGAGCTTCTCTTATCAAGCGCTGCTCCCATGGCAACAGCATCGGGCAAACAGGTGCGTGGAGAGCTGAGATGCATTAACCGACGGCCACCCCTCGCCTCTGCCCACAGACTGCATTCGCGGGGCTTATTTACAGCAGGTAGCAATTAATCCGTGCCAGTGGTTTCATTGAGAAGGGGAAAAAACCCCACACAGAATGATTAGCAAGAGTCCTAATTATCCCCGTACCTTGGATTCTGAGCACTTCATCGCTATCAGATAACACCGCATTGTTGGATTATCATTGGTGTGGAGATGTCACTGCAAGAAACGCTCACAAACGCTGACACCCTCACCGCCGCAGCACTAAAGCTTGCATTAGTGTTGCTGCAGTGAGGGCAGAGCAACGAAACAGAGACATTGCTCCATAATAGACGTATAGATACAGGCTTTAGCTGGCTTTACTTGGGGGTCCATAACAGTGTCGAGAGGGAATTAAATGCGCAGCACAAGTCTTCAAAAGCTTTGGCAGGAATAACAGAAACCAGGTTTCAGCCCTGATGCCAGCTCCTGCTGCGGCCTGGGGCAAGTCCCTCAACCTCCCTTTCTCAGATGTAACTCGCATAGTGCCTCTTTTCCTGGGACTAAAAGCAGTCTGAAAACACTTCAAACATGAAAATGAGGTATTACGTTGCAAAGTAAGACAGGTTTCACAGTTTAAAGCAACACACACGGTAGATTCATCTGTACGGCTCTCTGCCCAGCTCAGCCTTGCGGTTTAGAGCTCCTCGAGTAACACAGGTAAGCTTGGGAAGCCAAAACTAAACTACAGCATTTTTGTGGGAGTTGTGATGCATCCTGCGATGCTGTAGTAGCAATAGATGGTTGGCAGAAAAGCTTCCCTTAAAACAAATAAAGAGACGATAGAAAACACACACATGATCAGGATAACCTTCCCCCCAGAAATCAATACTTATCTTAGATTGAAGTGTACAGCTTGGAGCAGAGGGTTGAGAAGGTGAAGAGAAGATCCCCAGTTACTATTATGGATACCACTAGAAATATTTGTGCAAGCAAATGTTGTAATTACTAGGAAACCTGAATATTTCCTACTGCTCTGGTTTGCTTGGTTTCTTTACTTGGGAAAAGTTAAACAAGCAGCAGGTATGGGCTGGATCATTCACAGGCAGTACAGCCTGAGCTCAGCCTCAGGGCCTTCTGAAACCATCAGGCAAACAGGGCTGCAGATTACAGTTAGCAGGTAGAAGCTTTCCTCAGCCCTCCACCCCTAAGTGAAAACTATGAGTACAACAGCCTGGAAGCCTTTGGGCCTGGGGAGTGAACACATGTTCCAGAAATCAATAGCCTTGGGGCAGTGACTGCACATCCCTTGCAGCAGGATTCGCCGGTGCTGCTGCTTACAGCCTTAAGGACTGTTTTCAGCAGAGCACTACTGGGGCCATGGGGTCTGAATTGGTCAGAGCTCAAGAGGACTTTGCTGACTCGGATCAAATCTCCTTCAAAGTTAATCTTATAGTCCAAGGCAGCACCTACCTTGTTCCTGTTTAATCAGATTCAGGTTAGAACCTTGCAGGCAACAGCTAAACCTGTAATTCTGAGAGAAAGCAAAAATCATGACTGCATAGCAATTATTCATTTCCTGAACAGACCCAGTTAAATCAGAGTATGAAAAATGAAGGCTGCTCCCTAAACTGCTGGGAAATCCTCCCACGATAAAATTCTTCTTGGAAACATAAATATTTCATATAAATAGGTTACACATGGTTTGCACCCTGATATAAATCACCGTCTACTTAGACCCAGACCTAGTTCTGGGGCCAAGCACTACACATCCCACCCTTGCAGGAGGTCCTACCAAGCTTAATTGGGAGGTGATGTTGGATAATATGGGGCAGTAGAGAGGATATATCTTGGGCTTTTAAGAGACTTAATCCCTCTTTCCTGAGTCTCATACTACATGGCACAGACTAGACCCCCATTCATTGAAATTAATCAGCCACATTTCTCTTTGAGTCTAGAAAATGTGGTCTCAGAACAATGCCGGTAAATAAATCATTCTTGCAAACCAGACTAATTTTCCATAGTGAAACCTGCTTGTTATGGCTTTCCAACTGCCCAGGGATATCTGCATCATTCTGACACCACACCAGAGGTCTGTGACAAGCCAGAGAGGCCGGCTCTGCATTGGAAGCCCACATCAACTGGGCTTGAGTGTGTAACCTATTGAGTTACATCAGTTCCGTCCATGCCCCTCATCTCATCCTTCAAAACTGCCTCTTTTATCATCAAGCCCTTAAATAACTGCCAGCAGGAAGAAGAAGAGGCTACTGGCAACTTCTGAGGTGCACTCATTTCAAGGAGCAGGCACTTGCCAGAGCTGTAAGAAGAATTGGTCTGTGCAAACACAGCTTTTGGTAATCTCTCCCTGGTGCTCCCTCCTTTTAGGCCTGCTATGCTACAAGGTGGAGTCTGGTTTCCAGTTAGACTGCAGTCTCACCCAGCAGGACCCACCTCTCTTTTTCTGCTTGTATAGCACTACTGTACAAGTTATAGTTAATAAAAGCACATACTTCAGTGCTGATGAAGTTGTGGTCATCTGAGGGAATTAGCAAGACAAGGATTGAGCAGAAAGAGAAAATTGGGGGTTTGGGTTTACTTAGACTGATCGGAAGAGGTGGAAAAGGCAGACAAATCTTTCTGTGCCCAGGAGCTTGCCTACTTCTTCCAGCTCCACAAGTTAGTTTAATAAAAGACAGTACTTGCTTTGCCTAATAATCATGTCTAATGTCAAGAGAGTTGAGGTTTCAGATAAACTCTATTTAAGCAGGCTTTTAAATTAAAGCATGCAAAATTAGCACTCCTTACAGTGAGAGATCCCTTGTGTGCGTGAAAGAAGAGGGCAGACTGCATGGGTCACCACTAGAACTCATTTAGAAATAGCCAGTGGATTTTTTTCCCCTTCCCTAGCAAAGCTGTAAATACTAAAGCTCCATGCCCAGCTCCTCTAAGCCATTCTCTTTTTATATCAAGCATATCAAGTTCTCTGTTTTGAGTGCTTTCCCAGGGTCTCCACCCTAAGGAAACATGAAGTTGTTCTAACCTAAGGAGCCTATAACAACCCTCTTCAGCAAATTCACAACCTGATGATGATTTATATGTTGTCTTTTTGTAAGTGCTGTCATGTTCCTGCATCCAGACAACAGGAAAACTCTCTTTTCCGCTTATGCTGGTTCCAAAGAACCCATCGCTCTTAGAAACACTCTCAAAAAATAATGCTGAATCAAAAATTATCACAGACTAATATCCTGATATCCCGATAGGCAAATAGATAGCAAGGTAAAAAGGGAACCAGTACCATAACCCACTGTCTAGATGCTAGTGCATACTGTAAGAAAACAGAACAGATTTCAAACCAAACAGATGTCAGTCTGTGGAAAACGTGCAATAATCATCCAGCAAACCTCTAGAGAGGTCAGAAAAAATTGGGTGTCTTACCAATGGCACTGATGAAACTGTATTTACGGAAACGATGGGGTCTGCCTGTACAACGGTCTAGACAATTCTTTATCCAGCCAACTTTATGCTAACCTCGGCATTCAGCCAAGCCTGCAGAGAGTTTCTCTCCACTTCTCCCCAGTGTGCAGCATTTACAAGACAGATTCCTTTCCTTTCTGCCCCAGAAGGAAACTTCTCCTTTCTTCAGTGAACACACTCCCATTCACGCTGCTTTGGTAATTCCCGGTTTATGGCCCTCGTCAGAACTGTCGTCTTTTCTTCTGGCACCAGTGGCACTGAGGTGACCATGGAGTTTGCTGTCAAATGAGACCAACCTCTTAACCCTCCAGTGAAGTCTGGTGTCACAGCAGTGCCCTGCTAGAGCTTCAAACAGCAACACAACAAAACCTTTGATGGGGGTGGGAGATGTATCACCAAACCACACAGGCTATGACTGTACGCAGAGACAGCCGGAAGGCTGCCCATTTCATTACCGGTTTACAGGTTTGATTTCCTTCTTTCTCCTGCCCTCCAGATCACTGCCAAGCATTGCTGAAGTTGTTCCAGGGCTCCTGGGGTCTGGAGGCAGCTCTGGTTGAAGAGGATGAGCGACCCTCACATGGATCTTTGCCCCACTGGAAATTCTCAGCCACACACCTAGTTCTTGCTAGTTTAGACAATGAAAGAGGACAGAAAAGGCGACTAATTCAAATTTCAACACAGTCTTTGCAACCACTAAGGCCTGCTGCTCCCACAGGTACTGAGCCTAAAAGGAAGAACTACCAGGAAAAGTAAGGTCACAAATACCTGAAGAGATACAATTACTACAACATGGAAAATAGAAAGTATCCTAAAGTGGGAGACCATTCTTTGTTACAAGAGCTGGGAATTCTCCTGTGGTTTAGGTCCATCATGTTAATTATAAGTGCTCTGACAAAGGTTTTTAAATGCTCAAGTGAGAGGTTTTAAAACACCGTCAACAGCAGGGCACGAAGTTCAGCTCTGCAAAGCTGAGGAAAACAAGATCTAATAAAAGGGAACCTGTTTACTCCACTAAATCAGCTCCAGTCCCTGGAGCGCTCACTTGAGCTCAGCACCGTGTGCGACAGTGGGAGGCAATAGGACTGATTGAAGGATATCTCCAGTTTATCCAGCGTTTTCCTCACCAATTGTCAGAAAACACAAGGGCACCGTCCCTCCATTCTGTAAATACGCACACAATTTGAAGTGCGTTCAAACTCCAACGCTAGCTCTCTTCCAGTCTATATTCGGGATCAACCTGTATTAGTCAGCACTGCAGTCTTTAACATTATAGGAATATTGTCATAATCCCTCAAAAAAGAATGGTAAAGCTAAAGAAACTCCAATCTAAGTTTAAAATGAAAAGATATTTAAGTAAAATGTGAGGCATGGAAACGCATTATGAAGTCACACAGTACAACTTTTTCCCCTCTTTGAAGGGTTTAATGACACCTGAGTGCTCAATGAGAATACTTAGGGTGCCACTAACTTTCACTGACCCCTGAGACCCGAAGGGCTTTTGTTTTGGAGGATTTTAGGTGAGATCAGGAATGTCTTGCTTTCTATTTTTACTCTTTACAGCTGCTGCTTGAAGCCGTAGCTTCAGAAGTTTCCCAGCTGTGTATTTTCAGGCTTTGGACCATTTGGGTCTGTTTTGCGTTTGACTGCTTCTGGACACCTTGCACTTTGAGTGCTGTGTTCTGGATGTTACAGTCTCCTAAACTCGGTTATTTGCATCTTAGCGCCAACCTTAGCCCCTGGTTTACTCCTGTTATAAAATAAGGCTTTCTTTTTCCTCTTTCTTCCTCACCACCAATGAAAGCGACTTGTGCTTTTCCTCCCTGTCCTGCTTTCTGTGCAAGGGCCATGCTTCCCACAGCCCAGGGCAGCAGCACACAGCCAAACTCCAGCAGGAACCGTCCCAGCAGTGCCCAAACCAGCACACGATTGTTGGGATCACTTGAGCAAAGCCATCAGCCGCCATGGGGCACTGACTTCCCATAGTGACCACCTTTCCATTCATTGAGCCAAATAACAGGTTAATTCCTGCACTCCCCCAAATCCCAGCAGTTCACTTTGTCTCTTTTTCCCTTTCAGATGGATATATTTACATGATGCTGGTGATGATGCTTAGTCTTGTCTTCCCTCACCACCCACCTCCACCTCCCTTTCTAAGTAATCATCACGCTGCCAGCAGTAAGGGAGCATTTTGAACATGGAATAAATTCATACATTGGCCTGTGCTAACGTGCGTCTTTTCAAGACAGAACTACCAGAGCTGCTCTCATGGGTTAATCAGGTTCCTTAATCCAAATTTCTTCATCAGCTCTTCCTCAGGAAACGTTCCTGCAGGAAGCAGCCCCAGTGAGGACAAGAGAATAACTGGCTCAAATATTGCCCTCAAACCCATGGGACTGTCACTCATTAAGGAATAAGTAAAACCTGAAATAACCAACAGGGGAAAACCTGTTGTCACTTGCCCTACTCTGTTTTTGGAAACATATGTACAAAAATTCCTTTCAGGAGTGTGTAGATCCCCATTAAATCCACTTATAAGCTTTTCCAGATAAACCTTCCATAGAGAATAAACTTGGAGAACAAGCATTTCCATTTCTTTACTCACATCATTAACTAATGTGGCACCATTGGCTGACTCCTACACACAGATTTGCTGCTGAGCCAGTTTCTCCAGGCTGTTCTGCATATCAAGGCTGCTGTCACGCATAACCAGATGCTTCCCACTCCTGTCTAGGGTTCTTTCCTGATCACTGATAAAGGGAGAAAAGAAACTCAAATTGGCCTTTTCCCTATTTTGATAGTCCCTCACCTCAGTGGCTCACCCCTTCATGGCCCAAGGTGATGCACCCCTACCAGAGTAGCAAAACAGAAAGGCTCACATCATCCTCTTTCTGCATACACGCTGTTCTCCCCAGATTCAGCCCCTGTATCAGCTCTTACCCCAGCCTGCCTACTCTCTGTAAAGCCTGGTTCACAGCTGTCGTAGGCAAAAGGTTCAGGGCCAGCAGTGAGTTTTCCTTAAAGGGCAGCTTCAGGTTTCCCAGAATTCTTTCTAAATTCAAGACTTGAATGTTTCCATGGCACCATTCCGTTTTCTCCAATAGCCAAAGCAACCACCCAAGCTGTGGGGGTCTGTGTTCAAGTGTTTCTCCCCATCTTAGGGATTCTGTCTCACACCTTTCCCAGACCCCAGCCACACCACACCACAGCGCTTGACTGTCCTGGGTCGGTGGAACTCAGTCAGTGCATGCACAGGACACCATGGCAGACTGCTAGTCCCTTGCTCTCTTGACTGATTTTCACGTATTTTGCATGAATAAGAGTGGTATCACCTGGGGAAGAATCCCTCACTCCAGAGAAGCCACAAGATGCACTCAGATCATGCTTTGCAAAGAAGCGTGCTGGCCACAATGTCAAACAGGTCACTGAAACAGCCTAAGAAATAAGTTGGAGAGGGAGTGGGGGGGTGAAATTCATTGTTTTAGCCCAAGTAATTTCAATATTCAACTTTCCAGCAGAGACCTGCTAACTGCAGCACAAGTGAGTGGAATCCCTTCCACCAGCTACGCACCCAAGGAGAAGTTGTTGTAGGCCAAACTGTCCGAGAATAGCAGCTAAGATGGTCAGATGAGAGTAGAAAAGAGACCGCTACAATAACCAGGCTTGACATTAGATGTTAAGTTAAATCCGCAAACCTTTGGGATTCCAGGATGACCAGTTATATTTTTTTTCTTAATAGGATCTCTCATGCCCGTAGAATTAAAGAATAAAAATCATCAAAGTTTGTTTCCAGCTAAAAATCTTACAAGTTCATTGTAACACAATCCCATATTAATAAATGCAATCCCATATTAATAAGTGTAATCCCATATTCCTAATAAGTGGAATTAACAGTTTAAGCTATTGTTCCCTCTCACACCATAATGCAGAGCATTACACCAGCAATGAACCATCTGGAACAGTACACAGCCAAAGCCTTAGAGGATATCTGTTTGCAGACTGAGGGGGCTGAGATTTTCGCAACAGTGCACAATCATCCATCTTCCCAGACACTGGATCTGATTTGAACCATGACTTTGATATTGGTACTTACTGTTTTACTACAGCCAAGCGGGCCTAACCAATGTCTATTCAGTTACTACTAAAAAGAAATAAGCAAATTAACAAGCCCATTTTCAATAAAGTTCAGAACGGGAAAAAGAATCAGCTTATGTTGCATAAATCTCCAGCTAGAAATTAAAGTATCTGGACTTGGTTTAATTACATTTTTAATGTGATCCCCAATAGGATGCAGTAACCTTTAGGGTTTAATAACCTCAGCTCATTTAATGTCCTTTCATTATATCAGTGTAACAATCCAAGAGCAAGGTTTGAAAGCTAAAACTGTATGCTTCCTCCTGGGCTTTCCCATATGTTCACCATCTTTAGCTCAGACTCCCATGATACTCATGCCAAGTCTCATAAAATGTTCTTAGCAGAACAGAAAAACATCTTCTTCCACTATAATTTATATATTTATCCTTTAAGAAGGTGGGGTGGGGATTAATTTTGTACTGCAAAGCTCTGGGTATCTACAAAGATCCAGCCTCATCTCAGGTCAAAAAGCCCATCAGACCTCTTCATCTGGCCTCAGCAGTAGGTCAGAAAACATGATGGGGTTCACACCTGGCAATGCGAGCTGTGCCTGTGGTTTAGATAGCTGTCTGAACACAGACCTACTCCAGATCCGACACTAAACAATCATGCAGTAGAAAGGTTTTATTGGCACAAGAATCGCAGAATAAACTAGACTGGAAGAGGCCTCCGGAGGTCACATAATCCAAGCCCGGCTCAAAACAGAACTAAGTTGCTCTAGGTTTACATCAAAAGGCCCTGGAGCACCTCCACTCCTTTCCTGTTCGTTACGTATATTCAGATGTCTTCATTTCTGCATACCCTCATAGCACAGCTACGTTATCCTAAAGCATTTGGGACCCCCATTTATAAGGATGAGCTCAGATACCAGGGCTTACAGAAGAGCCCAGCCCTGCCAAGGGCAGAGCTGCAGCCTCATGGGTGAGGGCACCACACTGCAGAAGCCACTCTCCATTGACACCACTGGTGGGACGCACATCACCAAACCTCAGTGTCTACTGAGCTGATGGCTGTAACACAGCCACCAACTCTCCCTCTAAAATCAGTGGAGAGAAATAAGCCTCTTGGTCATGGTTTATCTGACCTATTAAATTGCTGCTTTAGGATAGCAGGAGTTACACTCCAGTATCTATTGACTGTCCTGATTTGATCTCCACTGACTGTAAAGGAAACTCAGTTGTAGGCAGATGAATCCTACCCTGTGCTTTTACTGCAGACTTTTTAAACTAGAAATAATGCGCATATGTGAGCAAAGCACAGCCAGATTGTACCTTTCAAAGCAAATACTACCAATGGGAGAGTGGAGAGAGCTACAGCATTTCCCTGCAGAGAATGTACACAGGCCTGTCCAAAAGACTATCCAAAGCAGCAAATATTTCTCAGAGATTCTTCCAAGTGCATTTTTTGCATCCTCAAGCATCTGCCCCCCTTCACTAGCAGGTGCAAGCACAGATTGGGATTCCACTGTTTCTGTCCCCCTTGGGAATGAACCAAATTCCCTGCGCTTTTGCCCTGCTGGATACTTTAAGCAGAAATGCAGCAATGAGAAGAGAGGAGTGTTCCTTAATTGTTTGTCTAAAATGTGGTAAAGGTAAACTGAAGTTTTTATGGGCCAGAAATAGTGTGGACAGGAGGATTAGCATCACCCAGCAGCACAGGGCCCTAAGTCCCAGTGTGCTCATGGCCACATGTGTAGCCTGCCTTCATGCCCTACTACGGAAGAATCATGATATAATTTCTAGATGCACTAAATCCTGAACTCTTAGAAACAAAAAGGACCAGGAGTTTTTTTGACTCTCACCTACTAAACATTGAAAACCAGAGAAGAATTAGTGAAAAAAACCCATGAAGTTAATGTAATGCACCAACCACTCTGAGGCAATGGTTTTCCCTGATCTTTTCCTTTGTTCCTGTAAAAACAACCATAAGGGAACAGACCTTTGCAAAAATTCAAGGCCTGGAAAAATCCATTGGAGTGATCAACTTCTCTGCTAAGGAATCAGAAACGCATGCTAAATGTTTTTGTCTTGTTGGGAACCTCAGCAGTAAGAGGAGGTTCTCTGAGAAAGGCATAAAGGGTATTCCTTAGGGAAAAGCTTTTGACATGCAAGAGCTGTTGTTGTGCCTGATAAGGCTGTGAACAAAGACAACTGTTAAACCCAAGTATTATCCACACACAGGATGCTTATACCTAGCTACACCACACGGCTTCTAGTGCGATCTCTGTTTAAGACCAGAAAGGCAAGGTTACAAAAAGTCTAGTACCAAACACCCCCCAAACATTAAGGGTCAATTTTGGGATTTTAAAACTGATTCCAACTCTAACAAAATGAGTGAAAAACTCAAGGCCCAGACAGCTCAGACCTGGTACAGGTTTAAGTAAAAATGGAATTTAGCATCTCAAACCTATGCTCAATTTAACAAAATCATAGGTGAAACGTGTATCTGTGAATCTGCCAAGGGGAATTTCTACTTCAAATTACCCTGCCCCATGCCACAGGCCAAAAAAAGACAAATCCCCAGCGACAGCCCCAGATGAGAGCAAACATTTCTTGGTGCTACTGAAGCCATTTATGTACGCAAACCTGGTCAAATACACTGCCGAATTATGCTAGATCTTGAAAGAAAGGAATTCCTCAGCTGTGCACAGATGAACTACCACTTGGCCTAACAAATGAGCATCTATACGTGCTGCAACAGCATCTGATTTGTGTTATCATCAAGTTCTCTTTAATTTGGGATAATTTGGTAACCTCATCAGATCCTGCTGCTGTGAGGACAAATCTTTATTTGCTAATTCAAATGGCAACGGTTAGCAGGAAAAAAGTAGATGCATCATTCCTCAAAGGCGCAGTTTATACATTCCCTACCAGACGTGGTTTCAAGTAGTCTGAAGCTTAAAGAGGAGTCATTTTGTGTTTCAATTAAGAAACAATTTGAGTCAAACGACCAGGACACTTGCTCCTGAGGAATTACATTCTCAGCACATGTTTCTTGTGCATCCATAAATTGCATTTTGCGTTCTCTTTAAGTTGCTGTGCATATGAAGATGTTTGCAATTGCAAACCCCATCTCTGTGCATTGTGCTCACTGCACACAGGCAAATGCCCCTACAAAACGTATTGATGCTTATATACCAGTACGCCACGCCAAGTCATTACACCACCTCACAGGTTTTCATTCTGATCTCTTGCCCTCCACTACTTACCCATACTGAAGGCATAACAGTCCTTGCATTACTGCTCTATAGTAGACAATAAATAAACCCATTTAGGACTCTCTACAGGTCCTTTTTCAAACCCAAGCTGTTCAGAGCAGGAAACACCCTCTGCACCTTTGCTAAAAGAGCAGGATGATGAGAACAGGGATAACAGTTGAGTATGACAAGACCCATATTTTAGTAAGCCATCAAGAGCATTGTAATATCAGTTACATTTAACCCTTCTCTCTTCAATGGCTCTGCAAGGAGGCAAATAAAAGCCAGATAAGACTTAGAAGTCACAATAGACTTATTCCAAATGACAAAGAGTCCAGCAAAGAACACAGCAGGTCTGATTTGCTGTCACTATCCACATGGTGCACTCGATGCAGGAAATGCCTGCTCTAAGCATCCTACGGCCTGAAACTTGTGCTTTGATGCAACCTTACTGCCTTGATCCTGCACCAGGGCTTCACAAGGAAACAGCATCAGCTGAGCAAGGTGCCTGCACACACACAGAGGAGGAAAGCAGCCACAGCCCAGGAAGAAAGTTTCAAGTACCTGGCCACTAAGTTTGGAGCTCACAATCAGAGTTCAGCACTAAAACTCCCCATGCAGTATAATGGCTGGGGATGAGGGGGTTCCCTGGGGCTAGCATACGGAGAGAAAGGATATCTACCATCAGTCAATAGCACACTCTTGGAAGAGGGATATAGATGAAACCTCTTAGAGTTAAGTACCTTCTGAAAGTCATAAGTACCAAAGAAACCAAAGAAACCAAACCCCCGAAACTCCCGAAATTTCCTTCTTCCCTCATCCTCTGTTTTATGAACAGTTACCTAAGAAGCTTCCCTGAGCTTTGCTTAGGATGTTTATTGCCCTATTACCTGACTACAAATTTGATTTTAAGGTAATGCAGTAGGAAGAGTTTTACTCACAAAAAGGAAGCATACAAGCACATTTGTGTCGTTTCACTTTGTTTCCACCATGATGTATCTCTCTCAACACCGTGAGCATAAAGTGAGATTGGATTTTGTCACTGAAGCGAGACAAACACACACAGAGCACACTTACACATAAATATTTATGAGCAAATACACAAAAGGCAAAGACCACAGACTTCAATAACAAAGTCTGTGTGATTCACGTGTCCTCGCCGAACTCTGCTCAGCTGTGGGTGCCCCCGTGTATGTTCTCCAGAGCACAGGATGGAATGTGTCAGTCAGGAGAAGGTCATGGGCTGGAATGCTGACAGCCACAGCAGCAGGTAAAGCACTGCCTAAAGAGACTCTCCCCCAGGCATCAACGACCCAGCAAGCTTAGTGCTACAGACTAGCAGGGTCCCATCAAAACGAAGTTTTCCAGTGCAGGCACAGCCTGGAAAGCAAACCAAGTACTGACATCTGCGTTCAGAGCAGTCCAGCAATGTCTTTCTATATGAAAAAAACCGCAGTATTTGACTTCAAGATGCCATCACTCTCCTTTTCAGAGCGGAATCCGAGCTATTAAAATCTCCATTTCTGTTTGTTCTTCACCACTGGTTTCATCTCGTTAGCTAACAAAGATTTCCTGACACTAAGTATTAATTAAATCCTGCCTCTGCCTACCTGTTGCAGCAGAGTTCTCAACAGATCCCCCTGGGGCTTCACAAAGGTCAGAATCCATCTCCAAAGAGAAGAGAGACCTGTGATGAAAAGGGAGACGCTATCTCTTGTACACTACACCTTTGGACTTTGTCCTCTGGGGACGGTCACAAGGCTGACCTGCTCCTTTTGTCACAAGCTTAGTAACTACATAAAAGAGGAAAAGACTGAAATTTGTTATCTCTGACTGAAATAATGTTATCTCAGCCCCTGCTTTGTAGGAAAAAAAGGAGATGCATTCAATTAATATGGGTTCCTACTAAGCACTTGAATGAACTAAGACCTACCCTCAGGGAGTCAGGAGGTGTCTGCTCATCCACAGCTGCGGCTTTTTCTTCCTCACTAGCAAGTACCAACAGTGAGCTCTCCCTTCAGGCCTTTGGGTTACTATTATGCTATCACACATACCACCTCCCAGCCTCTTTTCATACCTGGAAAAGCAGCAGGCCCTTACAGGTAACCTGCAGCTCGTCTCCTCATCAAGACAAGTGGTGCTGCCTACCTGTAAAACATCTCCAGACTCGAGGCTTCTAGCTCTTTTCCTAGTTTAGAGATGCTGATGCACACATCTGTGTGCTCTCAAACTGCCTGCACTCATTGGCGATCCTAACTCTCCTGTTTAACTGCACAGAGCGCAGCAGCTCCTTGCTCCAGCACTGCAATGGCTCAGTCTCGCTCAGGGTGGCTGTGAACTGCTTGCTCAAGTTCTCCACAGTGCAAATGCACCATCTGCCTCTTAGCTAACTTGTAAGTGCTGCCATTCATTACAGATTCCACACCTACCCCTCATGCTCTGGGAAAAGGCATAAAGCTGTAAGCAGTGTTTTGCCGTGAAACAGTGAAATTGAGCCTTTTCTGTTGACTTGCTTGGAGATTTCACCCCCAGCAAAAACCAAGACGTAATTAAACTAAGGTTTGGAAAAACTCCTGCTGAACGGCAGGAAGCTGCTTGATTAAAACATGAGCAACCTCAATTGTCCCAGTGCATAGAGAGGGAAGTCTGGTAACGCAGTTTTCCCATCAGCAAACCCAAAAGAGCTCAGATTAAGGGTATTATTTCTCGGCACCTTCATGCCCAGATGGGCATGGAAAAAATCCATTGTGCGTGGGATGAAGCACTAGAAACTTCTTACGTCTCTCACCTTCTCTGCTCGAATACAAATTCCAGGCTTCTGCTTCAAATACTTCTATCTTAGGTGCAACCCACTGCTGCTCAGCTCAGTTTTGGTGCTCATCTCCTGATGTGCTCCACAGGACATGAAAGTCTCTTTAGTTGCAGCTGAGCTTTTTCAGCTCCAGATGTAGGCATGAATGCATTTGGCTGGGGAAGGCTCTAAATCATTCCCAGATGCTAGCTAAGATAACAGGTCCTCAAGGAAAAGGTTTGTCTTTGTGCCAAAGTTGTTGACTGCTTTCTGACCAGAACCCTCCAGATTGCTTTGGTTCAGACAGTACTTTTTGGCCTGAAGTGGCGTAACAAATACTGGCTTTACATCCTTTTGCACAGGCTTTGATAATGCCATAGAGCAGAAATGCAGATCAACATGTTCTGTATTCAGCAGAGACCAGTGCCTCAAGACAGGAAACTAGGAGCATTGCTAGGCAAAGGGCAGATGCGAAATGGCAGGACAGAAAATGCTCATTTGACAACATACCAAGACAAATCCAGCCTTTGCACCAGGCATGTGCATTGTGAGACTCCGAGGCGTAACACTTCCAGTTATATGGAAAGCATACTCCATAGTCAGCAATCTCACATTTCTACACAGACCTCACCTTAAATATTGCCTTAACTAAGGTTCTTGGTCCTTTCTTAATTTCTAAGAGTTAACTGAGTCATTTCTTAGAGTTAAAATTGTGAGTGAAAGGCAGCTTCTGAAAAACAGAACTCAATATCCGAACCAAAAGTAGGTTTCTGGCTCTTAGAATTCACCCTTCAATCTCCAATACTAAAACTGGTAAGTTCTCTCCCTTCTTCAGGAAAGTTAGACAGAGATGTCACCCAGAGCCCACAAAATGGGGCTTCAAAGAAATCCATTCTACAAAACAATGGAAAAAGTGGTGCCGACTGATGGATGGCAATCAGTTAAACCGATCTCTGGATGCATTATGCATTAGTAAATCTCAGCCTCTGCGTTCATTCAAAGAAGTGTAGGAGGCACATTAAAAACTTTTAAGGAAGGGAGCAAGAAGTTAAACATTCTATTTCAAAGGAACCTACAGGAGGATTAGCATTAAGATCTTTTCACTAACACTGGTACTGAACACTTACATGAAGATCAAGGAAACAGACACCTCCACAGGAGCCCCGTAAGTTATTTTTTGTTTTAGAAGACGCTGTTGCTTTTCACTGTAATTGACAATAACCCTGTGTTATTTCTGAAGCAATCTTGCCCAGCCCAGCAAAGGTATTAGTTCCGACAGTGAGCATCAGTTAGAACACCAAAACCCATACAAATCCTTCCTGCTTAGCAAGAACAGAGCCCCAGAAATGGAGACAACTCCTGCACTGCTTCACCTCAACCAGGGGTCCCAAGAGGTGTGCACTACAACAGGAGCAAAAAGAAAGGCTTGCAGTTCTGAGGACTTGGGCTTGCAAATCACTTCAGCGCTGTCTCTGCCCTCCCCAGGGCCTGGATGGACAGAGGATGCTTACAAACTTAGAGGGGAAAAAAGCCTCCCAACCTGAAAAAGCACCCACGACTCTCGCAGGCAGCTAAGCTTAACCAGGCTTCTCTTCCTCAATGTCTTGACTGCAGATGTAGGAATCTACAGGGAGACTTCCGTATTCAAAAAATCAACCCCCTTTGGGGTTTGTCTCACCTATCGGTGCTGCATAAGCGTTTGGGGTTTTTCTCTTCCCCCTCAAATGCAACAGCAGCAACAAGAAGTGTTTGCTCAGACTCATTTACAGAGTGACCCTGCTAGCACTAACACATTGAAGGCACTGTCAGAGGTTAGAATGCAAAATTTAGACAACCAGAGAGCAGCAATATGCCAGGGAAGCAATGTTTCAGTTGACCATACAAGACTGCGCTGAAGTCTAAACACAGAACACGCTGTTCTGTCAATAAACCCTTACTCCCATCTCCTCTTTTGCTCCAGCGCTATTATAAACTCACAGAATGGTTGTATCATGGTAGAGCAGGCTTGTATAGCACTAAGTTAAAGTAATCAATCTCAGGTTCAGCCTTGGAAACCTTTGTGATTTCAGTAAATTGGAAAAAGCATCAGTGAAGACAGAATGGGTCCTGCATTTTTTGTTGCTGTAATGTAGCCGAGTTACAAGGAAATCCTCGTTCCAGCAGCTCCTGATGCTAGGCTGCTTGCAGTGATGTACGGGTTACAGCACAAGGAAACACCTATTAATTGAAAGTACTCCTGTTTCAAAAGCATAACATTGCTATGGTCTGTGCATTTTAACAGAGCAGTTTTGTATTGTACATTCATCCTATAGCTCGTAGGAGACGCACTCCCTAGGAAGCCAGAACTTAGCCAGCATTCTTAGGGCATGCTATCATATGAATACATACTCACATAAAAAACATGATCTGGGAACAAGAAGAAACCAAGAAGTAACTTGTAAGGCTTATAAATAATTGAAAAGAGAAAGCTGCAAAGTTTTGATGTGTCATAAAAGCTAAGTTTAGAAGGTGAAAAAATCATTTCAATTAAACAGAACAAATGTCAGCCATGAATGCCTAAGCATTTTAATGAATTCATCTGTAATACTATGGTGCATGCTGAGGCACAGAGCCAGTGGGGGTACACACACAGAGACAAGCTATTTGTGAATATAATGTGAACTGCGTGAGAAACACCTACTCAGACTGAGGAAGAGCTTCTTGAAACGAACTCTGCAAGAGCTCCAGAGATTTCTCTGATACCAAAGCGAAGAATTATGTATGAAGATGAAGCAGGAAACACATCCAAAACCTGGGAACCGGTTTGGTCCAAACAGCTGAAAGAGTTCCTTTAACTTGATTCCTCTTGTACGTAAAGCAGTTCTGCAACAGAGCAGTTCCACTGACTTGAACGGCAGCACTTCCCACCCTGCGAAGGAGACTAGAGCTAAGCTTCCTTCCTGCAAAATGGCTTAGGAGAAAAGTTCCTAAGTTCCTAGTCAGCTCAATGATATTCCCCTCTACCAAAACCTTTAAGAAGGCAAAGGAACTATACACACAGGCACACACCATGGGGAAGTAGAGCTAGTACCCAAATTATTTATCCTTAAGAAAAAGTGACTGGAAAAAATTAGGTGCCAATAAGTTTAAACTAAAACCAAACCAATCTGCTGCCTGTTCATTTCAGCATCTGCATTTCACTGCTTAGGATGCCAAAATCACTGTCAGCACTCCAGAATATAACTGGGCATCCACTGTTTGTTTTGCTGCTCTTGAAGCCGTTTCTTATCCCATCTCTTTCAATGAACCTGCTTCCTTCAACCTCAGCTTACCACACATTTCAATTAAATACTAGATTAGGTAAGTAATAAGCACACTACATCATCAGTGACTCAACAACCAGCAATGGCGTTCAACACTCCAGCACTTTGAATCCAAAGAACCCAAGCTATGGGCTATATCATATGTATGTTATCAATACGCTGCATTGCACACTTTTATTATCACCTATGATACATTTTCTTTCTGGTTAATTATTGCTTCCCATAGGAAAAGCATGCTCACAAGCTCCAGTGATTAGCAGCACTACAGCCACAGCTCACATTATGAGCTGCCACATGCAGATGTTACGCTGAATTTTCCCAGCCGTATGTTCTCCTTGTACAGAGCCATAGAGGTCCTCTGCGGTCCATGCTTAGAGCTTTGATGGGTTACTGACATCCTGCTCCTTAACCCTTTATTTCACTATCAAGCCCTCTCTAAAGACCTCCATCACGTCACTTGCACAGCTCTAACAATTACATCTCATACTTTTGAAACCTTCAAATTTAATCTGCAAATAAAACCTTTCTCAGTGCGTAGCTGAGTTGGGAAAGCATTGTTATGTTGGTCTTGGGTTAAGATTAAGAGAAAGGCAAGGGAAGCACACACACTAACCATTTGGAAGTGTTTGGGATGTGATGCAAACCAAACAGCAGAACTTCAGAAACAGCTTACAAGTGACTTTGTGTTCTTGTCTGTACTCCTGTAGAGAAGTTACGAGATGGATCATGCGTCTGGCACGTCCCAGACTCATTAAAATGGGCTCTCAGTTAGGATAAACTGACCAAAAAGTATTTCTATAAGCTTGAAACGCTTAGGAAGAACATTGAGCTTGGCACTTAACACCACTACTGAGCTTTTCCCAATATTTCGCAGGCATTTTGTCAAACCAGAATTAGTTTCCAGATCATGAAGATAAAACCTGACTCTCTTGCTCGGCAAAGAAAGGGAACTGAACTGAATCACGAAGGCTTTGTTATTAAATAGACCTCTCTCCTCCTGCCCTCAAGAAGACTTCTGCATGACTACCTGCTGGTAAACTGCCTTCACAGGCTTGTGAGAAAGCGCCCTCGTCTTCCTCTGTCCTTCAGGCACAGCAGGAGAAATGTCTGCAAATAACAGCTTTCTATTAAATTCTTTCAGCAAGAGAGCAATCCAGCCAGTACCCCCCTGTGAAGGTACAGGGAAAGAGTTCCCCCTCGGAGACTGTCAGATGAGAGAGAACTCACGGAAATAGGTATTTCCTAGACAAGATAGGGGCCTGTTGGGGGCTTCACAGGGGACAACTGGAACACCAAAGGCTTGTAGAAGTGAGAAGCCTGAACTCCGAACAGCAGGCAGACTGCAGTAACAAAGAGGAACGGTGGAAGCTGCCAGGAAGTCAGCACAGGCAGAAAGCAAGCAAACAACTGTGCGGTTATTCAGCAATTTGTGAGAAATTGCAACTTCTGACAAAGAATGAGAGCTCTGTGGACGAAGAATTATTATGGATCTGGCAGGCTACAAATCAAACTCTCATTTCCAGCATCCAAGTGTGAACAGGTCAGTCAAGTCTTCGAGAAAGAGAAGGTTTTATCACCGTACAGGCAGAGGAATCCACTGTGATACTCAAAATCAAAAGAGCCACAAGCAGCACAGAAAACCAAGGAAAAGAAAATAGAAAGGAGAAGGAAGAGACCTTTCAACAGTAACAAACGAGTCCAAAGAATAAGGAAACCAAAACAAATAAACCACTTGGGAAACAGCTGTTACTGATATGCGGCAAACACAGGGCTGGCTTCAGTCTTCTTTTACCTTCTATAGTCAAAATGGCAAACCAGCTATTGAAGTCATTCCTTTATATAAGGATAAATGGTTACACAAGGCATGAGAGAATGTCACATTTAGCAGTCCAAATTCTAATTAATGAATGGTGTTTTATATAGTATTTACTCAAATAAATAAAATTGGAAGCGATGAGCAAGCAAAAGGGAACAGCATCTCCTGACTTCTCCATCAGCCTTCCACCAAACCAAGCTATTTGAGAGAGGAAGATACAAGCCATACCCGGACAATAAGGTTTTCCACAACCAAACGAAGCACTGAAGCAGAAAAAAGCCAGTTTCTTCATCATTCTGAGCACTGGAAACGAGATCAACCTGCTCCACATGGCCTGGAAAGTCAAGGTGGAGTTAAGACACCAACAAGCCATTCCCAGGTTCTGGTTGAAGACCAGAAGGATTCACAGCAGGTATTCCAGCAAATACAATGTATCAGTTAAAAATAGTACTGCAGTATTTTAATAATCATAGAAAAATACAGGTTGGAAAAGCCATCCATAGGTCATATCCAGGCCCATCCCATTCACAAAGCAGGGCTTCAAACTTAGACCAGGCTGCTCAGTGCCTCAACCCGTCAAGAATTGAAAGTCTTGGAGGTTAGAGAGTCCACAGCCTTTCTGGATCCCATTCCTTTGCTTGAGGACCCTTTTTCCTTAATCCCATAGGAATTTCCATTTCAGCTACTTCTGCTCATTGCCTTTACTCTTTCATTGTGCAGCTGAGAAAACTCCAAATTCTCTATAGTCCCCATTTTTAGGGAATGGAAAGATTGAAAACAGATCCCTAGATTCTTTCTTTGTCCATTTCAAGGCTAAACCAACCCATGTCCTCCAGCAGTGTGCACCATGGTCCATCCCCTGACATTAGCCCTCCGCTGGCCTCGCTCCAGTCTGTCTCTTACACTGAAAGGAACAGAGAAACACCAACCATGGACACTAATAACAGAGTAATATTCCCCCTCCAAGGAACAAGGCTTTTAGGGAGATGGGTTAGCAAGGGGGTTCCCTTTTTCATCACTAGACACACATAGGTAACGGCAGCAGCATACCCAGGCCATAACACCAGCCTGGTTGCTCTGTGTTTTGTACAGTCCTTCACACAAGGATTTAATACACTGCAAAGGCAATTAGTAAACCCAATACAACTGGAAAGCATCTCAAAGCCTCCCACAGAGCCAGCGACCCCTCACAGAGCCAGCTGTGCCCAGTCTCGCATCCTAAAAACCATAAAACCAAAAGGAAATGCTGGTTAGCATTAGGATTATAGTGTATAGGGAGATAAAGGATAAATGAAAATAACTTCCACTTTTTCCTCATGTATCATGGATTTAAATTTTAACAAGGCAGAGGAAAAGCATCTATAAAGGACTTTACTGAGTTGAGTGACACTGTTCTAATTACACTAGATAATCTTGGAGCAAAGAAGTTTTTCCACATCACGCCTTTAAAGGATTTAAAGAAAAGAAGAAAGGCACAAATTACCTTAAGAACTGAATCACTCTGAAGATTAATGATATTTAGCCAGAAAGGACTTCAAAGGCACAAAGCATCCTTCCAAAATCCAATTGACCCAGCCACCCAGGAACAAGCAGGTTGGTTCTGCTGAACAACTGGCAAGAAGGATATGGATTTCCTCACCTACGGCAGCCAAACAAGAAGCTGAAGCCAGTAGATTTCCACATCAGTTCTGCAGCACCAATTTATCCGGATGAAGGCAGCAAACTGAATCCGAGCTCCATAAGGAAAAGCCAAGGGGGATTCTAAGGGCAGTTTTAAAGAATTTTCCTGTGTTCAAGCCCTTCCTCCAACATTCCGGAGCAGGTAAAGGAGATTCCCTCCACCTCCCCAGTGCCAATCACCAGAAGGCTCCTCTTCCCCTCATGCAGGGGGCTGAGCTGCACCCAGTTGCTCTGGAGCTCCTGGAGGATCAGCTCAGGATGCTGGGTCTCACAGAAGCGGTTCAGCTCCCTTTCTTAAGGATGAGAAAACCCATGGGAACAGTACCAAAGCTTTAGTAGTTGTTGGTTACCTTGGCATCACCCATAATACAAGCCAAGTAAAAAGCAAAGAACTAATTGACTTACTGAAATCAAAAAAACATCCACCCCGTTTCTGATGTTGTGAAGGACGAGAGAACAGAAATAGAACTGCAATTTTTCTCTTTGATCCCCTCATCTTAGGATCAGAGCTAAGAGGTTTCTCACTCTTTGTTATACAGTTTTAGGTGAGACAACTGTGTGCTGAAGGCTCCGCTCCTTGAACAAGCCTTCGATCCTCACATTATCCTCACAGCAGGGAATATAGGCTGAGGAACATGTTTGCCGTAACACCCCATCCCTCCCGTGTGGCCTCCAGTTAGATTCAGGCCTTGGTCCCTTTCTCACCCCCTAGGACTACTGTATTTAGCTTTACTAAGGGCTGCAATGTCAGTAGGCTTCCCCCACCTTCTCCCCTCCCTTAATGACCACCCTCACTTATTTGGAACTGCTTAAGTACAGATTGAGGATGTGCCTGTGAGGAAGATGTAAAAAGGGAAGTAAATGTTACTCATTCCACAGGCAGGTTACACTCTGAAGAAGTTAGGGCCGGATTAAAAGTACCTCCGACTTCTTAAATCCATTTCACAGCCCACACCAAGCACCCTGCTGCGCTGAACCAGCCAGCCAAAAGATCAATTGAGGAAGCAAATAGGATACAGTGTAATTGCTAAACAGGAGAAAACTGTAAATACAGCCATAGAGTGCCTCTTCAACAATGTAGTTTCATGCAGATAAAGTCATTTCCTTTGCACAATAGAGATCAATAGCAACACTTTGAGATAAATCCTGCAAACAATATGCCGCTGCAGGAATGAGCCCATGGATAAGAAATAGAAAGGATTATTTATGTAGAAGAGCTACAGTGCTCATCGTTATTTCATTTGGACAGCAGGATCCTGGAGGCTTCTGGGGAATGCTAAACTCTGCATGTTTAAGGGCTGCTTACCACCACGGAAAGGCAGCCACCCTGGCACTGCTCCGTTGCCTCCCCCGGCAACTTTTCCAGGTGTTCTTGCAGTATACGGAATGTTCCTTAAAACGATGGCTGCAGTTTTCATACTATATGAAGAAAAGTTTCCGTCCTTCATAAAGGACAGAAGGATTTGAAAACGCACCCCATCCCTGCCACTGTTCAAGGCCAGGCTGTACAGGGCTTGGAGCAACTGCTCTAGGGGAAGGCGTCCCTGCTTATGGCAGGGGCTGGAACTGGATGAGCTTTAAGGTCCCTTCTAACAGGGACCGGCCTGGGAATCTGTGATTGCTTGTAGAAGAAGAAAAAGCAAAACCCCAGAGGAGACGTGACACAGCCCAGATGCAGGAGTGAGACAGCACAGCACCATAACTGGAAACCTCTTCAGCTGTTTCGCCAAGGACCACACAACTACCAAGCACTGGCTTATAACTTGGGAGTACAGGCAGGTACATCCAGAATGGGTTCATGTCAAGTACTGCCACTGAACATAAAATATGTTCAAACTGAGTTATAAGAAAGGCCTTTGATAGAAAGGCTTCTACAGAAGATCCCTAAAGCAGTTTTCCAGTGATGGAAAATCATTTCTTTATTAAAAACACACACCCAAACAAAACCACACATAAAATGCCAATGTTTCTCATTTATGGGGATTAGGGTTTTCAGTGCAGTAAGGAATGTTGCTTTATAGGATCCTGCTTTTAATTCAGACATCTTGGGCTCTGCTGGACACTAGAGAAATGCTGGTTTGACACAAAAGCTCTAACTTCAAGCAGTACACAGGACTACCGATGGCAATATTGGGCCTTTAGAGAGCTTATTCTAAAGTGGCAAAGTTCAGTGGAAAATAGCACAGATCTTCCTTTTTGATAGGCACAAGGATCATCATCTACCTCTAAAAAAAAAAAAGTTGTATTTGTGAGAATACCTCAAATTCATGTTTCGAAGTGCTTTTTTGATAGAATAATTTGTAGATCACAAAGACCAATGGGTCTTTTAGCAAAGAAAATGGATTCTTTTTCTGAACCACAAAGAAGAGATTGATGACTTCCTAGACCACATCTCCGTTTCTGAGAGTTGTATAGTGCCAAAAGACAGCAGTTACAGTTGATGAGGACTTAACAATACCACAAATAACTCACACACTAATTACAGCTGAAGTTCTCATGGTGTTTTATGGAGACCAGAAAGCAATATTATAGCACAGGGAAACTCATGATGTAATTTATCTTATCCCCTCAGTACTTGTTAAAGATGATGTGGGGGGGGTTTAAGTAATAAACGTACATGGCAAAACAGTAAAATAGGTACAAACATTTCATTTTCTTACACGTAGAGCAGAAGTAAACGCAAGAGAGTATAGAAGGAAGTGGGCAACCCACAGTGGCATTTGCTGTTATGTTGGCATATGCTGTCCTCAGAAGCCACAAGAGATCTGTGCAGACCAGAAGCAAAGAGCTTCCCAGCTAGATGGGACTTGCTGAGGGCTGCACCTTCCAGTCCTCCACAAGGTCAGTATAACTCGTCTAGTTTCATCATCTCACGCCCATCTGCTAAAACCTTACACACCACCAGAGGTAGGAGGTTCCACACTGGTTTCTTATAGACATCTCCTCCACCACCCAAATAGCATGTGGTTTTGCTCAGCTTGGGAGCCTGTGACCGAGGCTCAGTCACAACCCTTGGTACCAATCAGGGTTTTTCTTAGCTTATATATATATATATATATATAAGCATTATAATAAAGATGATAAAATTCAGGTACGTATTTTCCCACAGGCCCTTAGATTCCCAGAAGATTCAAGAACAATTCTATGTAGCAATCATTTTACCAGTGCCTGTTCCTCCAGTGCTGTGCCACTCATTGTACAACAGCTAAAGACAAAGGTTATAAGAATCCTACTTCTCTACTGTGCCCGTTTTTCAGTCTTATTCTTGTTCTTGTCGTCTTTATGCTTTGTTCTTTTGGATTAATGCGGCATGTCTCCAACACAGCCCTGCAAAATAACTATAATGTGGTTTGGGTTTAGTGTCATTAAACCCGATTAAGGCTTAAAGGAGTGCTCATGAAAATCCATAATTATCTCACAAAACAAAATAAAAGACATTTTTTGCCAGGGGACTACAAAGAACTTCACTTCTATTCAACTGTTTAGGCTACGTGGGGAAAGATATTGTCACATTGTTTTCCCTCTGCACATTTCTGTGCCTTGAAAATACCATAATATACCAAAATCTGATGAAAACATCAACCTTCTCCTAAAGCTGATTTTTAATATGAAACTAAATATACAGTCTCTATTTAAAGAAAATGAAGAAAAAACTATAGAGATCACAATGCATCATGATTGATGCTTCTGTGCTTTGAGTACAAGGCTGGACTTTATGACTAAAATCTATAAGGATAAAAGAGTTCTAGCTGGACAATAGCACAGCGTGGCTCAGATCAACGCAGCTAAACTGTTTAGCGTCCTACAGCACAGTATTGTCCAGTAGTTTGGGCACTCCCCCAATTCCCACTTCACCATGTCATTTACTTTGCATTTATTGCTTTTTGGGAAAAAGAGGATACTGCTCTCAACTCTGTGAGCAGAGGCATAGTAGAAGACATACACAAATATGCATTCTTCCAACTCCTCATTTAACATTTAATAGAGGACAATCTCTGCCTGTAGGCTTTTTGGTCTGTTTCCAGTTGCAAATTATGCACAGATCAGCCTTTACATCAATTGCTGCTTGAAAACCTCAGTAAGAACTGGGGAGAAAAAGAGCCTTTCCCCCCTGCAGCATCAGGAAAAGGGTCTGGGGCAGCTCCAGTGTGGCTCTCCATGGGCAAGCATTCCCATAAACCTGTCCCCAAAGCCTTGGCAAATACAACAACATCCTTGTTTGATTTTTCCAGTAACACCATCCTCAGAGAATGAGCTTGCCTTGACTCAGCATAAGCAAAACTCAGCTTTCTTTTGCACCGTTAAGAGGCTCACAACCTTAGTTGTGTTAATTAGAGGCTGGTGTTGTCACACCCTGGTTTTAAGCTAGTGGGTGTCCTTGAGCTCTGAATACCATAGACTTCTTCCCATATAGCTCTCATATCTGCATCCAGAGCTGGTCACCACAGGGTAAATGTTTCCCCACCTTTTACACAGGGACAAACCAGCGATGCCTGCGCGATGGTTGCATGTTGTGCACATGCTGAACCCCAATCAGAGGATGGATGTCCCCTGCACCTGAATGAGAGCTGGGTCTGCAGCCTGCAAAGCTGCCCCTGAAGCGCTCTAACATGCAAATTCACAGATGTGAGTGAATGTATGTGCTGTAAAAAAGTATTTGAGGAACTCTCCAGACCCAGGCACAGAAGGTAAACCACATTGACAATCCCAGTAACAACATGAGAAATGTAGGAGGGGGATTAAAATCACCTTCTTGAAAGTACTAAGTATACTGTTTCAACTCATGTTAGAAGCAGCTGGAATTCCACTCACATTTACCCTCTACAGGCCGCATGATCGTATCATCTAAATCACATAAGAAATAAGAAGCTTCCTTCAGAAGGGCTCAGGCTTGCCTCTCCTGCACAGTTTTATGGGTACACACAAGTACAACTGATAAAATACCTGGGGCTCTTCCCCTCCACCTACTTGCCAGCGAAAGCAGTAAAATGATGGCAAAGGAGAAGCTGAGTCAGGCACTACTTCGCAATGTTAAGGTAAATGCTATAAACCTGCAGAGCTCCATCACACAGACCAAGGTGAATAACCATTCTTTACGCATGCCACTTCCCTACCTAATAGTATTACAAACAAGTTAAAAACCCACCTACTGGATTAATGATGAACACACACAGACAAGGGACAATCTTACTGTAGCAGCAATGGGAAGTTTAAAACAACCTTCCAACTTCATCAGCAAAGGCAATGCGGGAATTCTCCCTTTTTCATGACACAATTCTGTCAATTAGCTGAAGCAGCAATTACCGGTCCTTTTCTTTATTGTTTGTGAAGAATCAAAACTTGCTGAGGATGATAAATGGCTCCTTGGAAAATACAGCACACGGTTCTGCTAAATCTGCACTTTCCTGTTTGCGTGGGGGTTTCGATACTTCTTTTACCTGTTCTTTCACACAGCCTATAAAAAGAAAGTAGGGGCTGCTGGGGGGAAAAGGAGAGATAGGACACACATCATGGAAGGAAAATGCCAAGGAATGGACAAAGGGGAGCACAGAGCTTTCCTCATTTCCCTCACTGACCAGTGACACGCTCCCACACCTTCATTAATCAGACAGAAAAGTTAACACTGTTGACCGCATTAGGAGCAAGACCTCACGTAAGTTCTTCTGAAACAAAGCAGACACAAGCTGATGGATTCAGAAGGTGACC
Source organism: Brotogeris chrysoptera (assembly GCA_030323915.1). Lineage (NCBI taxonomy): Eukaryota > Metazoa > Chordata > Aves > Psittaciformes > Psittacidae > Brotogeris > Brotogeris chrysoptera. Next base: position 70,744 of record JARCZZ010010953.1, read on the forward strand.
TTTGAGAATGCCGCTTCATTAACATTCCAAACAGCACAGCACAAAATTAAGACAGGAAATAGACTTGCAATGCTATTTGGCTGCAGAAATATGTATCAATTACATGCCCATAAATAACAGGACACCAATATTTGTCCCATTGTCTCTGCTAATAATGGTGTAACATGCAAAGAGCATTTCTCCTGACAAAAATCAAGGAACATGTTGAAGTTTATTCCACCTCTTACGTACACTGAGTGGAGCCAAAAGAGGCACTTTTGCTGTTTGAAAGGGATGATCTCCATGCCTGCCCTCCCAGGCTCACCTAAAACAATTGCAGACAGTAGGTACAGGCTGCACTTAGAACGCAGAGTCCTACCATCCCCTCCTACCCCACAGCAGCAAGTTAATGGGGAGCTCTCAATAACCCACACAGACACTACAGAAAGCAATCCAGTTGCTAACATTACCTCTTCCATGCAATGCCATAGTGTTAGCGGATCCCATTCTTCTCAAGGGGATGATTTTTCCCCAAGACATGACGGCAAAACCCTACCCATACCTAATTGTTCGGAACACTGAGGTCCAATGCCATTTCTCGGTGCCTGCTGCATGCCAGCCAGACACAGCCACACTGGGCGCAATCATACTCATTTGACACTGCCCCGCTCCTATGGGACAGGTAAGTGGGCCTGCTCTGCGCTTCAGGTTTTGGGATCTTGCAGTGGGAGGAAAAATTAGCCATCTAAAACAATGCTTAACAGGCAAATGCAATAGAGCCCTTGAAGCAACCCAGCCTTGATTTGCTATGAGAGGGTTTCAATGCAACCCACTGAAACCAGGCTGAAGTGAGGTGCCACCAGCAGTGCCGCAGGAGGACCAGGATCAACATACCTGAAAGGCAGAGCAAGGTCTGGGAGGTGGACAGGGTACTAAAGTGCTTCTTGAGGTTCCATAAGCTTCAGCCTCCTCTTGGATAAGCTAGTGATAACACCCCTCTTTGTGAAACAGGATTAGGACCTTCCTTAGACTGCAATCAATTAGTTAACATGCAATTTACTGCCCTTTACTGCCCAGGCAGGGAAGGAACTGCTCCTGAAGCATGTGGCTCCTATCTCGGACAGCTTGGCCTGGGTTCGACTGGCACATGCTGCCAAAGTAATGCCTGTTCATTCCTACCAGCATAGTGCAGCCCTTTGTAGGGCCAAAAGCAAGTTTTGGGCTTTTTGAGCACTCACATGGAAACCATACATAACAGTTCCCAGGGCAGAATGAAGGGCTGGGCATGACAAACTCTTCAAGTGTCACTGCCAGTCCTACAGTCGTGTGATTTAGTCAAGCTACGTCGCTTGAATCTGTTCCTCTATTATCCCTTTTCTAGGCAAAGAGGCGAAAGTCACGGGGAATGAACCTTACTTTGTTGTAACTGACTAGGGGGATTAGCCAACCTCCTCCTATTTGCATTAAGACATCATTTAGGTTATGAGTTTTCATACAGAGTCACAGAAAAATCAGATACTTAACCGGCTGATTGTTTGGGTCACATAATAATGCTTGCACATAAACCGTCCCACCATCAGGCCATTACACAATCACTGTTGTGCCACAGTTTATGTCACCAACCTACTAAGGGTTAAGGAAATAATTATTGTGGTGTTGAGAGACTTAGTAACCCGCAGAAGTTCAAGGATGAACCAGATTTGTTGATCCCAGCAGAGAACTACAGTTAAGATGTAGTATTTCCTTATGTGTGCGTGTGTGTCCCTTTACTGTTCATCAGTATTAAAAAGGGAATTGATACTTAACAGCTCTCTAGGCCAGCCAGTGCATCTTACCAGCAGGCAGAATTAACCTGTCCATCACAACAAACTGTCCTTTCCCTCCTCTTACATTATCAAAGCCTATTGAGATTAAAGCCATAGGAAAAACAGTCACTCGCTTCAAATTCACGGGCTCATCAAGTTATATTCCTACACACCAGTAGTCATCTTTAATAGGAAAAGCCAAATCCCAGATGTTCCCCGAATGGTAATAAAAGAGTTTGAGAAACATTATATGCGTTTGCTGAACTCGCTCATCAACACCACAAAATACCTTGCAAGGGTGCCCCAAACCATCAGAAAGGCAACATTTCGGGGGCTGGTCTGTGTAAAGAGGAGAACTACTTACCCGTTTGGCAAGACTGAAAGTGGCTTCGGGCAGCTTTCCCTTCTGGAGGGCTCTTATCCAGCCTCTCCCATAGGTACCGGTCAGCAGAGCGATGTTAAGGTAAGGGATGTTTCAAAATGCTTCATTGCTCCACACACCATCACCCAGAAAATCCACTTTGACCAAAGTCAATACTGCGGCTTTACTGCATCAATTGTCATGCTGATCTCAATGAGGTGCTTCTAGATCCATTGTTGGTATACTCCTTCTGAGGTCTGAAAACCAAGAAAAGCCACTGTATTACGCAGCCACCTCATGTTTGTTCTTCAGTCAAATGTTCCCATTCTCCATTCACTTCATTAAGACCCTTCAACTGCACTTACCAAGCCAGCTGTAAATCTTCTAGGATCAGAACGCCTCCTCCTCTGACACAGCACTCCTTGTCAACCAGTTGAGCTGATTTGCTTGGGTTAAAAAGTCTCTGTGCTTCCCTTAGGGTTGATCAGAGGCTGTAAAGCCAGGGGTGACCACACTGGAATGAAAGGAAACCCAAACCAAACACATCAGTGTAATATACCAAGCAGCTAGCCAATATACATGTGTAAGTCAGCACAAGTTCATTGAAGTCGCAGAACTCCCTGGGGCATCCTGATACCATGGTAGTGCAAAAAACCTAAGGGACAAAGGAAAGAATAAGTGGCCGCATGGACAAAACTGCTGCTGGAAGCTCTCCAGGAAGCTTTGTCGTTGCTCAGGAGCAGCCACAGTTTTATTTGTGCTGTAAATAAGGTCTCTTTCTTTCTAGAACTGTGCTTGGAAGCAGAGAAGTGACCCTGCCAAGCTCAGAGCAATACAGGGAAAGAAAGCCCTTTAGGATGCCCACATCTTTTTGTGCTGCCCCCACGGACCAAACTGTCTTTGGATGCTCACTGACAGAAAGCCCTGTAACACACAATTGGAGAAAAGCACTCCCCTAAATTCCTTAGAAGCCTTTACTGGATACCTTTATCATCCCTAGTCAAAACCACCTTTCTTTTGCTCGCTAAAGCCCCCTACTACTTGAAAAGCAGAACTGCCTCAGGACAGATGTGTCCCTGCAAAGTAGCAGCAGAGCGCAAATCCCGTGTCCGTCCCTTCCAGACAAGTCACATCCTCAAGGGGTGACAGTCAAATGCAGGGAAATTACAGCTTGCACAGCTCAGGGGACAGACTGAAAAGGCAGAAAAGTGAAACGGTGAAGGACGGAGATTTGCTCCCCCAAAAGGTTGATTTTTAGTTTCCCTGCTTTGCCCAGATTAAGCAGCAGCACAAAACCTTGGATATTCAGGTGTATGTTTTAGTCAAGAGGAGCAGGCAAAACTAATCCAGCAACCAGAAGATTGCCCAGGACAGGTAAGCATAACGCTTTCTCCAGCTCCCATCCGCTAATTGGTGAAGTATATGACTGCTTGTGGCTCGGTTTTCTCCCTCTTTTAACGGAGATAACACCCGGTCCACATCCTTATGAAACTCCTCAGCAGCTTTAGAATGCCTGAGCTGGGGGCTGAGGGAAGCCCAGACCTTCCAGTTTCATAAACAAATTGGAGCTGGGTGAGGATCTAACCTGGTACTCCCCCTGCAATGATAGCAGGGATGCAGAAAGGTACCAAAATGGATTCCTCAGTCCTAGTGTCATTTTCTAAAGGGAGCACTGCTAAACCACATGTGCCTTTGTCGAGACGGGACCAGCTTTCAGTACTGGTAGAGCAAGTACAAGCAAGATGTATTGGTGAGTGGTATATGCAGCAAAGGATTCATTTCCCAGATTATAGCAGCCAGTTTATGAAAACAAACACAGAAACCCCCCAACTAGGAATAGGAGAGGTTTTCCTTGGCAGGATTCAGCAGATTATGTTTTAAGGTGACATATTACTCACTGTAAAACTCTTAATTGCTCACGCCAAGCACAAACAAGGAGACAAAGCCAAGAAGAAACTAGTGCAAGTTCATGGGGAGCTTTTGCACAGCAGAGGACACGTGTGAGATTAACAGAGAAGCCGATTAACAGTAAACCACCTCTCTAAACACACCCCAATGTCAAATCTAAAGAGAGAGGCGATGCTGTAGCACCAATCCACATCAAGTCACAAGAATCAGAGCACAGGATCCGGGTAAGACCTTGGACCTCAAGGGACACGTGTTAAGGGCGCACTGAAACTTATCACTAAATCCTATCTGCCCCTCTGACATTTTTCATCAGCAAACACCACAGTGAGCAGCCTGCCTGCTTAAAGCACCCACACAGCAAGGGCAGAACCAAATACAGTCAAATAAAAGGTTTCCATGAAGATCTGTGCCTGAAAGAAACCCAGCAGCAAGAAAGACAAATCCCACCCAACTCCATTGAGAGGCAGTCTCCCTGCATAGACAATAAAGGGCCACAATCGAGAATTCCCACAGGCTTCAGCTGCTCAAACCTCATCAAATACACTTACAGCAACATAAGGAATGGGAAAGAGAAACAAACCCTGACCTGTGACAGGCATCCATAGCACTTTCCTGCTCAGGTGAACCGCCGGATGGACAACCAACAAAGGAGCCAGCCGGGAGGCAACCAGGCTCGTTAACCTGCTGTAATTAAGCAGGCGCCCATGGCAATCAGCAGGATTTGAGACACCCGGGAGACCACGGACATTTTGTGACAAAGGGGGAGAAAAGCCCTGATTTCTGGGGTGATGGATGGCAGGAGAGCGGTGCCAAGACCTGCAGACGTCAGCAGCTCTGCTCTTCCCAGGCCTTCATACCTTTTGTGGGAGCCACAAATTAATCCACCAGGAACCCGTAGGCAGTGAATCCAACCCCAGCTCTCTACTTCAGAGATGAGCTGTGAACGACTAATTAAAGGCCAAATAGTGGTATCCTTAACTCGCATTTCCCAGTACCTTACACCAAAGAGTGGTCCCTTTGGCTTCAATTAGTTGCTATCCTGATGGGTGCTGACTAAAGAGCAGATAAATGCCCAGTCTTGGCAAACTGTGTACTTCTGCCCCGGTGAGTATTCCTGTGGGATGCCCGGGCTCTTTGCAGCTGGCTGCCATGCTCCAGGCGAGCATCCCAGAGCTCAGAAAGCTCCCAACACCACCCTCATCTGGAAGTCTGCTCTTTCCTACCGACAGATGCTGTGAGCCGGCACTGCTCACAGCAGCGCCTGCAGGAGCGGCTGCATCAACACGAGGGCTGCAAAGTTCATGGAGCTCCTTCCCTCACCCCCTGTGTTATCAGAAGCCCACGCTGATAACAAACAGCAGCGTTTGGACTGGGGCCAAGGGTTGTGCGCTGCAGGAAAGCAGGGGTTTATGCTTCAGTCTTTTAAGAGAGGAGGGATGGATGTTGTAATGTCAATTGTGCCTCAGGACAAAGCCTGCTCAGAAGCCTCCAAAATGTTCCAAAGAGGCTTTTTACTCCTACATACCTTCCACACGGGGCTCTGTGAATGTCAAACACAGTCCAAAACAGAGATACCCAAGACATTCATAGCCCCCAGGAAGGAAAATTCATAAGAATCAGCCGTTATTTTGAATTTTGTAGCTTTTTAGTAACTTCAGTCAAAGAGGAAAGCAATCTGGTGCTTTATGGCTTCTCACAGCATCTTAAACACAGACTGGATGCTCTAGATTTATTGTGCAGCCATTCCAGCTCGCACAGAGTGTAACACATTGGTTGACATTAACTTCGCTTCCCCCCCCCAGTGTCTGTATTGATAGATGGCACTTATCCTGCTCCACAGCAAGAGCAGGTTATCTTCTAGAAAACTGAATGTCTTTCACCCTCAGAAAATAAAATAAAAAGATAAAAATAAATTAAATAATAAAATAGGCCAATTTCTTTATTCCTTTTCCATTTCTCCTTGTCCTGACCCCCCCAGTCAGCAGGCAGGCAGGTTTTCCTGTGTCTCTGAGCACAGGCCAACAGAGGGTCATTAGGAGAGCAAGAGCAGCTCTGGGAGCAGCAGCATCACTGGAAAAGTGCCGTTTCCTGCTTACCAAGTTCCCTCCCTACCTGTAACTTCAAACTGTACCCGTTGCCCAAACTGCTTTTGGCACCTCAGTTGGCTGTGCCAAGCGGAGTGCATTTCAGGGCACTGGATGACCCCAGAGGTGCCCACAAAGCTCCATGCAGCAGCTCTAAGGCAGGAGAGGTCCAAGCGTGCTCCCATGCGGGCACGCACAGCTCATTCCCAGCTTTACCTCGGGGCTTGTTTGGGTAAGAGGCTTTGTCTCCCCTGTGCTAAGCAGGGAAGCTACGGGGGACCTCAAATCGCTGAACTTTTAAGCATCTCATGACCTTTTTGTCCAGCCTTTCCTGGTTCTCAGACCAGCAGCAGGTGCCTTTGCCAGCAGCATGGGGGGAAGAGGGAAAGCACCCAAGTGAAATAAGAGCAGAATATACTTGGCTTACCCTCTCCTGTCTCCTCCTCAGAGCATCCCTGGCTGCAGGCTCACTGTTAAAGGCCAGACTGGCTATAAGCTGGGGGCAGCAGCCCTGCCCACCAGCCCACCTTGAACCAGCAGCTGAGGAAACAGCTATCAGCAGGGGTAAGGGAGCACTGCTGGTAGCGGTGTCAAGGATGTGCCGGTACAGCTGCAAAATGGGGACGTGAAGGAAGGGAAAACATGGGTTGTTCAGAGCATGAACCAGGCTCTTCCCAAGCAGCCAGCTGTGGAAAGAAGCGGACCCGTTTTGAACCCTCGTCATCTATAATCACAGAGAAGAATGGATATCTCGTAACTTTCAAAGCTTGTAACCATTTAATCGCACCAAACCTCATCATTCCTCACAAGAGACAGCCAATTGGCTCCTTTCCTCGGCTGATCTCCCCCCAAACCCTCAGCCTTGGCTTGTGTGTGCACAGCTCAGTTCAGAGCAGCAAGACCTGAGCAGCCCCAGCATCCTCCTTATCCACAGAGGACTTGGGATGACCCAGGAAACGTAGCAAAGGTTGTACTAATTAAATGGAGACCGTCGAAAGCAATTTAAGTTTTTAAAGGAATCTTCCACTGTTAATAGAGGGAAGCTGATGCTGTTCAAATGGCTCCTGAGAGGACAATACTAGCAGCGAGTTTGCAGCATCTAGAGCGTGTTTGTCTACCAGATACTTTGCAATCCATCTATGTACGCTTATTATAAGCGAAAACATACACAGACCTTGGCAGCCCAGACACCCGTCGTGGATGTAACACACACTGCTCCTAAGTCTATTTATTTTCTCACATGCCTAAAGCAAGCCCAGAAGGCTTCAAGCAAAACTTTCTAGGGTGCAATACCACTGCCACAGGCAGAGGTAGAAAATAAACGACTTCAGGTGCTTTGGGAGCGTGAGCGGTGCTGCAGGCAGAGAGGCAGGCAGTGGAAAATAAATACAGCTAAACAGTAGGAAACAGATTACTTTTGCTCCTTCAGGCTTCCCACTGGGGAAGCGGATGGCAAATACAAGGCTGCAAAGGGCTTCCAGAGTTAGCAGTGCCCTAGATGAGGAAACTATCCCCTTTCCTTTCACATTCTTCAGCTGTCGGTGTTGTGAAACCCGGTGACTGTGTTGAGCAAACACAGTGTGGTCCTGGGGTGAAGGCATTGCCTCCACCTGGTGCTGCTGGTTTGCTGCCCATGGCTCCAGCCAGAAGGGATCCCAAACCAAGCAGGGCTCATTGCTTTTTAGAGCTGGGCATCCGGAGAAAGGCCACGTCCCTGAGCTGCCCTTCAGGAAGCGGATGCAGAAGGGGGTCCTGTGTTTGCTGTGATTGGGAATTGCCTTACTCGGAAGGTTACGGCTGCACCCCCAACCTGCCTACTTCAAGGGTTAAAATTCAAGACCCCCAAACTGGCCTGTTCTGGTGCTTCGAAGCAGCAAATTCTGTTTATCAAGCCTTTTCTACGTCTTTCTAATCCAATGTATCTTTAAGGTAAAGGGCCTTTCAGCTCTTTCTTCCATACACACTCTGCCTACTAAGTATTTCCAGCTCCAAGAACATACTGCACCTAAGAACTGTTCAACTGCTCTAAAGTCAATGTTAATCTGCCAAATTGCCCCATATTAAAGGCTCTGTAAGTCCATTAAGTACCGCGAAATGAAGAGCTGCTGAGCAGCGCCAGCAGCGTTAAAACTCGCAGGGTTTCTGCGCACTGATTGATAGCGTTCGTACCTGGCTCAGCACACATCCCCACACAAACCTCAGCCTCAGGACGACCTGCTCCAGTGGTGTCACAAGCGAAAGAAGAAAGGAAATACATGACCCTTCCTCCATTTCTGCCCTTGCCCCTAAGGTCTTTGGGTGGATCACTGAACCAATGGACACCAGCAGCTTCTCCATTAAAATTACAAGCAACGTAAAAAGTTACAAGTTGCATTTGGCTTTTATCCTGCTCTATGGGGAGATCTGTGAAACAGCACTGTAAAAACAAAGCAAGGACTTGGTAAGAAGCAGCAGTTTGCATTATTAATACGAATGCATTTTAAATATCCAGATTTACTCTTAACTTCTTTGCTTTTCCATTATTAACGTCTCTCTATGCTGTACCCGGCGTAGCCCCATGAATAAATATGCTGAAGTCATTTAATATGAAGATGGAAATGGCTTGGGTAGTTAGAGCAAGTTCACATCCGTCTGTGGAAAAACAGTCCTGCAATCTGTTTGACACCAAAAATGTAAGAACGTGCCTATAACTGCTCTTGCCCGTGGATTTCAGAGCAACTGAGGATGCAGAAGGGCTCAGGAGGTGCTGTTGGCACAACCCCAAGTCAGAAGAGCGCAGAGCAGCACAGCTCATCCTCCCAGGAGCAGACAGAAACACCTTTACTCAGAATAAGGTCCATCCATCACCCTGTGCAGCAGGATGGGCTTGAACAATGGGCGCCTGCAAAGGAAAGACGTTAGATGTGGAAAGCACCGTATCTGGGGTTACTGCTCCTCCAGGAGCAGTCAGCATCACTCCTCACCCGGCAATCTCAGACTGCCCCTTGTCAGTGGGAGGTGTGGGGCTGGCACCCTGCAGAGCCCGGAGGTCACATCGGTGCCCGTGGTACCAGCCCTGGGGCAAGTCAGCCCATTCTGCATCAGCACCCACCTCTTCCTGGTCAAAGGCTGCCCATAGCTCCAAAACACAGGCGGCTGCTGGAAGGCTGGGGCTTCCCACAGGCAGCATCTCAGCACGGTGCAGGCAGGCATAGGGAGAGCAGGCAGACATCGAGGAGGACACAAATGGAGGAGGCCTTCTGTAACTCAGTAAAACAAGGTTTCGTTGCACCATGCTGCTGATGCTCAGCAGCGCTGAGGCTGGAACAAGCTGTACGTGTTTAGGGACAAAGTGGGGTTTGTTTCATTGTGAAAAAGGGATGTAATACTCCATTTATTAATGTTTTGCGTTTAAAACTGCCTCTCACCTAGAAGTGGAATATCCAGCGAGCCGAGAGGTAGCTGTATTGAAACATCACAGCTGACAGCAGGCTGAATTCCTCTGCAGCAGCCAGGAATCGGTGGTTTTCTGGGTAAGAGAAGGTTAAAAAAACCTTCATGTGGAAGCAGGAAGACTTTGTGGCATTTACAGAATTAGCACAGAGGAGAAATCCATGGTTCAGGATATTTCCAGGACAGACTGCAGCAGAACTGCAGAGAAAAGGCAAAACCAAGAGCATTAAACCCCCATACATTTCAGCTACCTAAACAGTGAAAAGCCAAAACACTTGGAAGACGTAAAACTCTCCCCATTGCAATGGTTTAAACAAAGCACACTTAAAAAGAGATTTCATACTGGGTACTATGCCAAAATAGAGCAAGCATTAATTAGCGGCTGTTCAAGAAGGGTACTCTGAAAATGTTAATTAAAAAGGGCTTTCAATTAACAGAACACAACTTTAAGGGAGATGCTTGGGAAAAAGATTAAGCCTTTGCTTTTTGGGTTTACGGAAGCAGTCACGAGGTCTGGTCTGGAAGCTGCAATCAGAGCGTACGGCTCACTCCTGATATGCTGGAGCTCTCTGGGGGGAAATGTTGATCCATGCCTTCCAGCGCTGGGGAGCTTCTGAAGATTCCCAGGACCAGGACACTCCTAAGCTGAACTTGGAGCCCCAGGTGAGCTGCGGAAGAGGAAGTTCAGTGTTTTCTAGTGAGCGTTTGATCTGAGGCAGAAGGATCATTTGCTTCATGAGGGGCTGACCCCGATCCAAAACACAGCCCCTGCCGTTCTGCAAAGGAAGCTGCTCCCTTCGGCTCTGACACAACCGGTCAGGCTCAGATGCAGGAGACCTTACTTAAAAGCAAGCCCATTTGCAGGGGAAATGGCATTTGAGAGGGTGCATTGTGCTGAGTGCAATGCGTTAGAGAAAAACACATTGCAGAGCTAAGTTCAGGTCCTGTGAACATGCTGTGGCTCTAATATGAGGGAAAATAAGGCAGAGAAAGAGCGAGTCTCCTCTCAGGGGAAAAGCAGTCTCACTGATGAATGACATAAGATGATTAATAGCTAAAGGAGAGCAGATCAAAGGCTGAAAACTGTAATTAAAGCATTAATACAAGATGTCCAGGCAGGCGTCAAAAGCACAGAGCACGGCACACAGACCAAGGCAGGCAGGAAAGAGAGCAGCAAGCTAGCTTGCTTTTGGCCTGTCTTTAAGATGGGAGAAGAATGAAACCTGAATCTCAGGTTGCCACGCAGAGGGCTGCAGGAAGAATCACAAGCCACAAAGTCCGATCTAAGCGTATTGCATGCAGGTAGCATTAAGGGTCTGGTCTTTGGCATCTCACAGCCTAGCCAGACAAGGGCCCCAGCTTCACTGGCAAAAGGCTTTTCATGACCTTTCCTCAGGACAAAGAGAATTGGAGCCTTGGGACATTGGTACAAATGCTTGTGCAGGGTCTTGTGTCCGAGAGCTGTTCGCTCCCAGGACAGGCTTTAGGAAGCGTGGAGACTGACTGGGGAAGAACAGAAAGCTCGATTTCAAAGCTGTCAGCAGAGCTTGCACCAGAGGGCTTCAAGCACAAATATCCTGTAAATAATAATGATGACATGCACTGGACTGTTAATAACAAATATAGATAGAAACCACGCATCCCTCAATGCTGCTGGGGCAAAAGGCTCTCCGAATGCCCCCAGACGCAATGGTACAAGGTTGCAGTGAAGCGCGTGCATCAGCAAAGGCAACGCACAGCAGCTCCTTCAAAGGAGAAAAGAAATCACGTGTGAAACACAACTCACATAGGTCAGGCAGCGAAGTTTAACAGCACTGCGTGTGCCAGACGCAGCCGCCCACCGGCCTGGAGCTCTGTGCACAAGAGGCACTAGAGCTATGCCGGGTGAGCATCCCTGCTAAGTAACCCTGATTAATCCATCAGATTATGACGGTGTTCTGAAAGGACGAGCAATGCCACAAACGTCGTGGGTCAAGGCTTCGCGGTGGAAAGAAATCATCTCCTGTCAGCTTTCAGCAGGCTCAGTCAACTCCACAGATGCTGCATCGCACAGAGGTTGAAATCCCGCTTCAGTTACCTGACGCCCTTGTGGGCTGGGTCTAGAAGAGTGCCTGGGAAAACGAATGAGGTGGTGTGTGCTGAGTGATGCCCTCCTGCACAGTAGTGCCTTGGAGGGATGCGCAGAGAGCACAAGAAAAGAACTCTAATCGCTGGAGAAGCAGGAGGTGAAGCTGAAAGGTTTTGAATGTGGTCTAAGTCAGAGGTGCGTGACATGGGAATCGAAACGGCTGCTGCAGGGGATTAGAGAACAGAGCAACATAGTAGGTGGGCTGTCCCCTGTAGCCTACACACAGATGTTTTTGCTAGGGCATTAGGTACAGCTCATGATAATTGTGTCAGGATGTTTGATCGAGCATCGCTGTTTATAGCACGGGAAAAGCTCTAGCTACCAGGAAAACTGGAGGTCCTTTTTTACAAGGACAGTGACTTACAAAGTGTTGAAACCCTCATTGAAAAATCCCCTTTGTTTTCCACAGAGGGAACAACCTGCCCCCATTGGGACAACCTGGATATTTACCCATTTTGCCTGGTCTGTAGGTAGAAAAGAGACTGCAGCACAGGAGTGTTTCTCTGGGTATCTTTTGGCCATAGAATCATAGAACAGTCAGGGTTGGAAAGGACCTTAAGCTCATCCAATTCCAACCCCCACTGCCACGGGCAGGGACACCTCACACTAAACCATGGCACCCAAGGCTATGTCCAACCTGGCCTTGAACACCACCAGCGATGGAGCATTCACAACTTCCCT
>JARCZZ010010955.1:12108-22254 GCA_030323915.1 Brotogeris chrysoptera
AAAGTTGGGGCTGTTCAGCCTGAAGAAGAGAAGGCTGCGAGGAGACCTCCTAGCAGCCTTCCAGTATCTGAAGGGGGCTTATCGGGATGCTGGGAGGGACTCTTCATTAGGGACTGCAGTGAGAAGACAGGGGGTAACGGGTTCAGACTTAAACGGGGGAAGTTTAGATTGGCTATGAGGAAGAAATTCTTTACTGTGAGGGTGGTGAGACACTGGCACAGATTGCCCAAAGAAGTGGCAAATGCCCCATCCCTGGTAGTGTTCAAGGCCAGGCTGGACAGAGCCTTGGGTGACAAGATCTACTGTGATGCATTCCTGCCCATGGCAGGGGGGTTGGAATTAGATATCTTAAGGTCCTTTTCACCCCTAACCATTCTGTGATTCTACAATTCTTTGATTCCCTTTCTCTATCAAAGTCAAATAGCTCTTAAAAAAAGGCAAAAGAAGACTTATTAATTCATTTATAAATGGAAGGGAATAAAAGACATCTAATAATGCATAAATAGCATACATTTTTAATTAAATTTTAATAATGGAAAAAAGCACAGTATTTTATATTACAGATGGAATTGCAAATCTAATTGATATATCAGTTGCCAGATTAACTGAGAAATTTCCAAAATGAAAAAAAAAATAGATTTAATATAGATGTATTTCATTTGAGTGAATATTTGTGTATGAGAACCTTAAGAAGACTTATACAGCATGGAAATGAAGCTCTTTGTTTGCAGTCCAGAGATTGTCAATGTAGACATCATCAGTGAAATTCGTGTAGATGTCCAGCATAAAGGCTCCAATACCTTTTAGCTATTTACTTTCTAGATTGCCATTGAGCGATAAAGGTGCTGTCAAAGCGTAGTTTAACTTTACGCTGCAGCATGGCATTCTGCTTGCAGTGGGGGAATCTCACCCTGTGGCGTCCCACCCTCGGCTCCCAGTTGTCTATGACAGTAGCAGGTATAAGATACAAGAGGTTGCAGCATTGTGGCCTATTTTATTCCTCATACAAATTGACACCGGGCAAGAGAGAAGCAGTGTTTCTGGTCTACAAGTGCATATATAGTCCTATCCGTGGCCCCTGGCCTTGCAATAGTTCATGGCATAAAGATGGATAACACTTAATTTCTTACTGGAACCCATAATTGCATACGTCCTGAACATGTGTTCCTTGTTTGACAGCTGTGTAAAGCACCTCCAGATCATGATTTCAGTTAGATTTCTGGAGGCATTTGTCTTTCGTTATAACTAAAAGCATCCAGACAGTGATTTTACCATCTTGGGGAGATCAGTAAACACCTTCTTTTCACTTCAGACCCCTTCACACCATTATGAACATTTTGAGTCACTCAGATGTTTAGGTACTTTAAGTCCACCCAAAGACACTGATTAAGAAGTCTTGTTCACAGTCTCTATCATGAAAATCAAGGTTGTTAAAATTCTTCACCTACTTGTTATTCACAATTATAATTACTCCTAACAACTTTTAAAATAGAACGTGAACACAGAATGAACTGCAGACTTACCAAATGCCAACAATTCCAGTGCCTATTCCAAAGGTAAAACATCTTATTTCTTTAAGAATTTAAGCTGAAAATATTTCTTATCAATAGTATTTGGTTCAATCAGGAGTTGGAATTATCAGCTCCATTCTGGGTCACAGTTTATAATTCTCTTTCTCAGAGCTTATTCTTCAGACATACCAGCTATAACTGACTTTACAAAAGGCTTTATTTTGCCTGGTTTTGCACATAAATACTATGTTTGTATTTACTTCAGATACAAATGGTGCCACCTGCTCTTCTTAGTACTCTGACATTTGGTGCTAATTAGATGGACTTGCATTATCAACAGCAAAGTAATACAGCGCTGCAGCAGGCACGGTTACCATGGATCCTAATGCACTCAGCATTCCACAGGAAATTTAGCAGAGCACAAGAAATAAATCTGTTCATGTGTGAACTTGCACCAGTTCTGTGACACCATTAAGGTATATCCTCAAAGTCTGCTAAATCCAAGGGTAAATACTATTATTATTTCTAAACTTTTGTTCATGCATTTTACCACTGAGTCACCATGTAGGTGAAACAAAATTGAAAGCCGGTTTTAAACACTCTGACATTGCTAATGGAAACAAGTCATGCATTCAAGCTATAAAGGAGAATGAGTCTCAACTGGGGATCAGTTGACACAAAAAAGACTATTGGCATCTGTAAGCGAGAACAGTCAAAACAATTCATACTTGTAGGACTGTCACACTGAATAGCTGCTGTGAAAACTCACGCTATTTGTTCTTTTACAAGCCTACCTGAATGTACCTAATTATTACACTCTAAGACCTAACAAACACAGGCTAATCCAATAGTTGTTTCTGCAGAGTGATTTGACATAGTTCAATAAAATTCACAGATAAATAAAATTATGATCATGAGGAGGAATGGGTTATGGTGAGAGCAGAAGGTGAAGAAAAGAAGTTAGTACCAGAGAAATTAAACCATTAAATAAGAAGGCAATATAAAAATAAAACTATTTCCTTTCTCCCCTCCTAACATTGAAGTGCATAGAACACTGTAATTCTTCCCATATGTTCTAGGATCAAATCACTCCATATTTGAGATAAATTAGCATTTTCTGCTTCAGGCATCAGCCTCAGACATTGTTTGGGGTTTCTCCTTCGTTGTCAGAATTATCTGCATTTCGGTCCTGTACACATTTTTTGAGCACCATGGAGCCAGACTTCTATGAGTTTTAAGATTCTTTCAGAGTTGCACCTAACTACTCACATCTGACATGAAAAATCTAGCACCTGAATTGTGAATTGAATATCCTGTGTTCTCTGAGTGGGCTTTTTTAACAATCTACCAAGGCAAGTTTGAAACATTATCTTCTTCCCCTTGCAATTAGAATGATTTGCTGTAGTAATGGAGCAACACACTGCAATTAAGGGAAAGTCATCCACTTCCCAAAGCTCAAAGCATCATAATACAGTGCAAGGAAGCATGTGGTATGATACACAACCACGAAGCTCAGGCTCATACTTCCATGCAAGCCCTTTATGTTTTCTCACAATTAAATTCTAATCAAACTATTAAATCTTTTAAAGACTCTATTCATTTGAGAAACTACTCATTAAGCTCTGCTTATGTAAGTGACATAGCCCAAGAGAAGTGGAAAAAGAGAGGCCAGATAGAATCTGCTGGTGTAAAAGCTATTTTAGGAGTAGCACAGACCTACTGACAGGAAGTTACAATTAATAAAACACTGCATGCAACAGATAGATAGTCAAGCAGGCAGGCAACATGTGACTTGGGGCAAGATAGAAGTAATATTTCCTCTCGTTTTACTTCTCACATTTTTGGCATGTACAGCTGGACAACAGACTTACATTTGCATACCATAATTTTACTCATAATCAATCACATTAAAAATCTAAATCACACCCTAAAATATTGCCAATCTGACTATATTTGAATTAGCAAACAGCTTCTAATTGTGGGGAAATTTCTGTATTTAAATGATTAATCACTGAAGTGGCAGCAAAACCACAGTGTATAAATATACATTTTTGACACAGGAAATCTCAAAGTAAAATACCCACTGATGTGACTGGAGACTTTGCTTTGATTAAAGCCCTGAAGACTGTTCATCTTTCACAGTCACTAGATGCTTCCCCTCCACTAAAGCCTGGGATGAAATCGGTGTCCATGTAGCTGAGTGCATTCTTACCCTGGGTGGCTTGTAAAATTAATAACCAAGTATTTGTCTGTTGCACAGCATGAATACCAAAGAGGAAAGAGAGAGCTGTTCTAACACATGGCCAAGAAAAGTATCTATCAGTAAAGAGGGGCTTGGTTTTTCTAAATGTCACACAATACGGTAGTCCCCACAAATAAAAGAACATTAAGGAGTCTTCTGAAGGAGAAAAGCTTGTCGTAAAGAGAAGATTTCCATGATTATGAATGCACATTGGATTGAAAACAAATCACAGCTTTCTTGAACAATGACTTGTCGTGAAACAGGTCCACTTCATTTTAAATTTTATGATACTGCCAAAGCTTAGTCTTTCAAAAAAGGTGAGTGACATGTCTTCGTGATACGTGTGCAGTAACTTGTTAAAGTTTTTATCATCATTTTTTCAGTGGGTTATAGGCCAGGATAAGAAAAGACACACAAATGCTCGAAGCTTGCGGAAATAAGTTTAAAATTTAAAAAGTTCTACAAGAGCATCAAATTTGCATTCTCCAGAGATCTTCAATCTCTTGTAGTTGTAGACATAGTTGTGTTTCAGGAAATACATTAATGTTAATTGGTGAGTATAACATTCTACTACAATCACACCTTTAATTTCAAGGAAGAGGCGAAGCACATAACTCAGATATGCTCTTCTGAAAAATAACCCCATAGAAAGATAAATCTGTTGTCAAGAGACAACTAGACACCAATGTCAACATGTTTATTTGTGTGATTCATGCTAATCAGCATGTCACTTATACAATTTATACAATTGTATACAATTTCTACATTGCATACAATCCAATAAAAAATACTGTCATTATTGTCTCCGTCAGCTATATGCTAGATAAATATATGTATAGGAAACTGCCCACATATGTACTGTATACAATAAATTATAAACTGCTCTGACAAAAATTCTTTTTTCTGGGTCCCAAATTGCACGTTTGTTATCATCTTAAAACTGTAAACTTATGGGAAGGCTTTGTTACAGAGTTAAATTTCACTAGAGAATGTATTTCCATCACAACAAAAAAACTTCTTAAAAAACTTACCAACATTTTGCCTTCCAGGAAAAACAACATAGAAAATCAGCACTATGTCAAAAATATAATTATTACATTTTAGACCTGAACCAGTTTGAAACTTCTGGTTACATGCCTTTGATTTTTATGTTAGATAACACCCTGCAGCATTTTAATTGAAGTAGAATAAGGTCTAATTCTCCTTTGCTTTGGATTTTAAAAATGGTCTGTTTTAATTTAAATTCCAAATGTCAATTTTTTTTTTAAATAGAAGATTGATGCTATTGCAGTTTCACTTCTCCTGAACATTAAATTAAGAATAAAGGGTTTGATCCTCATTGCATTTTTTCCCACTTTCTAAAATTGGTGCCGACTGTATACCAGCAGTCATTGGAAATGCTACACTTTCTTGAACAGTTCAAATATATCATCTGAGATTAGAAATAAGGGAGACTGGAACTTTATGAGTGTCAGAAAACAAGAAACGGTTATATCACATCCTTTGATCAGAAAATTAATCACATGCAAAGTTAAAGAACAGACAATAAGATCAGTGTTAATAATGCAGTTTTTCAAATAACCACCTACTCTTTTGGGAGGTATCACAAAAAGGCAAAGTACCAGCATTTAAAATTACTATTTTCTTGTGGAGCTGGCTATGAAATATTTTTACATGGATAGAAAATATATTTAAGACATGCTGCATGTTGCTGTAATCATGCTTAAGTCATTTCAGCTGTGAAACGCTACTAAGTTCAGTGCAATCCTGCACAGATGTATAAGTAGGTCCCATGTAGCCTACCTTGCAGGATTGGAGCTGTTTCTCTAAATACTGCACAGCAAATTGTTTGAAGGCATAATTATACCTGAAATGCTTGACCATAACCTCATTATGTTCCTGACCCTCAAAGAAGAACTAATTTAAACTAGTATTCAAAACTCCATTTAAAAAATGAGGACTTTGTAAAATGAAAAAAAAAAAATAAAAAACCATATTAATAAAGGAACTAGTACACTGAACTATGGCAAAATGTACACAGTCTTATAAAAGAGTTACTAAGTAGTTGAGCACCATAAACTACATGTCAAGGAACGACAAAAAACATCAGAACAGGTGCAGAATTAACACTACATATTAGAGAACAAAAAAGCCAACAAGCTAATTTTAACCATATCAACAAGTGTCATAGAATTAACTCCTTGAGTGATGAGAAAGAGAAGAGGATGTTTCTGGCCACTCAGCCACAACAGCAGCAAGGGAAATTAAATGTTACAGAAAGTTATAGGGATAGAAGAAGCAGAAAAATAACCATTTGAAATTTCAGGTAGATGCATTTCAGGCAGGTAGTATCAGCCAGAAATACTGTAAATAACCAATACGAATAACAAGCAGAGAACCTAAGAAAAGAAATGATGTTGGGTTTTATCCAGAAGCGTGCACCAGACCCAATTCCAGACAGGAATACAAATAAGTGCCTTTGTAATCACAACCAAAATATACTCTGATACACCTTTTTAAAAAAGAAGAAACATAAATAAACCAAGAGAAAAATGAAAATATAAATGTTCAATTTTTAAATTTTTTTTTTTTTTTTTTTTTAAGGATAGATATAAAAAGGCTCTAAAAGCAAAAGTCAGCACGATCATAGTGAAGGAGGATGCAAGAAATTTTATTACTTTTTTCTTTTCAGAAGAGTGATTCATGCTAAATGAGAAAAACAAAAAGGATAAACTTTGGAAAACAAAACCACATACCAGCAGACCAAAAGAGATTTCAAAGAGTAATACGCACTTCAGTTCCTTCCCATGTACAATTTTCCTCTCATCAGTAATAGAGAATTTTAAAACTTAGTACCATTGAGGCTGAATTCTTGGTTGGTTACCCTTTTTACAGGATGTTCAAACTTCTTGTCTCTTTCAAGGTTCTGTGCAACCTGTCTATAAAGCTCCTCTTATTTTCATCCTACTTTTAAGATCTAAACCTCTGGTCTTCTGAAGTGAAAAGCAATGCAACTTCCCTTCTGATCATTCCTTTAAAGCTTTTCTTATCCTACTCAGCCTTTGATTACTGACCTCTCTGTGATTTCCACACAAGAACCAAGTTATTACTCGCATTTGGGGGGCCGTATGCTGTCAAATCTCATATCTCTCCATGTCAATAATGCAACACTCCGTACAGCACTGAAGATTTGGTCATTAGACAGCCTTTGTATTTTGTCTGTGAAACTAAGTTGCAAAATCCTTGGTTGTATGTTCCAAATCCTTTTTCCTTTATCATCATCATAAATTACATGAAAGACATTTTCATAGAGGAATTAGTGAAAATAGTTCAGATAAAATGGAAAATTACCTTAATATTAATCTAAAATTCAACCCAAATCTTACACAGACATGAAAGTCTAATACTGCAGCTTGTAAAAGCATGGGTCAGTCAGAGCCTGAGTAAACGAACAATGCTTAACAGAGAGGGCTGGGAAAGTCTGACCATGAAGGCTGATACCCAGGCCATAGGTTGTTCTGCTGAAAAATTGCAGAAGCTACAGTATAATATGTAGATTTATTTGCCCTTTTTCCTGCAGGCTGACAGGTACCAATCTTTACATTCCACACCGCCCCACTGCCCACAGAAATTGCAAATATAAAAGACCTTTGAATACTCGCTTTCAGTTCTGTTAGCTGATACGAAGACTTTTATGATCTAATATAGCAAATTAATTCTCCTTCCTTTCGTTATTTACCATCTATTTTAAAACACTGCTGCAACTACAGATTTCACATAAAAGAAAGTGGAGAAGTATCAAAAGTTCATCAGTAAGTTTTTCCCTATTAAATGTCCACCTTAATTCTGCAGAAAAGTTAGAATGGTATATACCCAGTCCAAGTAAAAAACAAAAGCAATGAGTTCCAGGAATTAAATCCTTGAATGTATGTGCTTTATCCTTCAGTAAAGAATTAGCAATTTATACAGCAAATTTATCTTCCTTTTTTCTTCTCACATTCTGTGAAACTTCTTGTAATCTTACATTTACTATTTATTTGGATTTACTAACTGCAAAGTCAATCACTAATTTGTGCTCTGTACATTTATAGTTCTGGAGAGTTTTTATCTAGAATTTGAGGAATGTTATGTAATTTTAATTAGGATATTGAAAACACTACTGCCTTTTTGTTTCATAGTCATACTATTCAATTCTGCAAATTGCTTTTCTCTAGTCTAGCCTTTTAGCAGATGTGAATGTTTTTATTCAAAAAGTCAAAAAAGAAATATCAATTACTCCAGCAATCTGTACACATGGAGTTTGCTATTTTTTCAGATTTCGTATGCAAATCAAGCAAGAAGGTTCAGTGAATTGCAGAGCTTATTCTATCACTCTCCAGGCCAACACTTACAATGTTCCTAAAACAGCCATTTTTTAAGTGTCAGGCTCTTTTTTAAAATGTAAAAGGAACAAAATGAATTTGTTCCTTGTTTGCTGTAGTTTCATAACTCACAGTCAACTTAGAATGTTACCCTGAAGTCCTTCTGGTGATGGACAAGATTTGTTCATTTCAAGATGAGAGAACAATTGTTGCTTTGTCTGAAGGTCTCTGAAGAACTGTTTTTTCCAAAGCATAGCTCAGGAAAACATCTACCAATAGTCACAACTCAATATTGAGAGTGAAAAAGCACCCTTATTTTCTAAGCCAAGCAATGCTTATCTAACCCTTAAATTCTACTGAACTTCTCCACACAGGTTTATGACGTGCAAATGCCAACTCATTTTTTTTCTTGTTTGCTTAAAATAACGGAACAGGAAAACTCTGTTAAAGAAAACCAAACCAAACCAACCAACCAACCAACCAAACAAAAAACCAAACCAAATCCCACAACCTGGAAAATACAGTATTTTGCCCAAATAGCTTACACTTCAATACCAAATAGTTTATACATGAAAAATTAGGGAACAGATGGGAAGTAATGAAAACCTGAACAACAGGGTACAACATGGCCTCAGCACAGCACCAGCCCCACGACTGTAGAGCTCTTGAATGCATTTTGGTCTCATTATTTTGTGGGTTCAGATGGAATATATGTAGTACATAGATCTTCCCTTTCACTATCTCGAATTTTAACTAAGACAGTAACAAATCAACCAAGACCATCCTTGGCTGCCAAAATTTTAGTAAATGCTGAAGATACAATAGAAAAACCCCACAGCATTAATCACTCACTGTTTACTGATGCAGATGAAGATACCACTAATGGAAGCACACTTTATCCCACAGTATCACTTTAATAAATTGAAAGTAACTTATTTTCCACAGAGCTTGTAGCACGTGAGATCACAACACCAGCTGCTTTTGTCTCAGTGACAGATCATGTACATTACGTAGATTCACCAAATAGTTTAAAACTTTAATTTGTCTGTCTCTTGGGAATACCTTATCACAGAAGTAAAGGATCGTGGCCAGAATAAAGAAATATTTAATTTTTAAACAAAGCCTAAATAAAACCTTGAAATATAAACCTTTTTCAAAGTGTTCTTTAAAATACTTTGCATAATTCAACAAGGTATTGCATCCTGAAAAATCTAAGATATGATCAATAAATAGTCACATATTCGGATCAAAGGAGTATTTGCTGATAATTTATGTACAGAAAAATGCCATGTATTACCTTCCTTTATGTTTGTATCTGTGAAAGTACCTGTAAGCATGCTAAATTACCTCTAAACATTTAAGTAATGTAGTCATAATTGATATAAAAAATATTAGAGTTATCACTAGGATCTTAGATAAACTAGAAAAGCAGATTATTTTGTTGAGAAAGTGGTGATCAGTGCGACCATGGAATGGGATTCATTTCACTTAACTTGAGCAATCTAAAAGTAGGGCATCTCATCCAAATTAGTCATCTATGCCTATCTGCAGTCCATAAAGAGAGTTGGGCATCCTCATAGAGTAAATCATACCAGTCTCAGTAGCTTACTAGGACATGTGAAGGTGGCCTGCAGAAGTTAAAGAATTAAGTAAATCCTGACTGATGAGCTCCATCCAAGGGCAATCCTATAAGACCCAAACACTAGTCCAGAACCAGAATTTGGATCAAAATCATTATGGCCAGATATGCAGATAAACCATTGTCAATTCAAAGTGACAAATATACTTCTCCTCCTCTGTACACCTATTGTAGCATAAACTGGGGGACACTTGTGCTTCTACCTGACCTTTCATAAGAACTCCGTACAAAAAACATCTATCTCAAATATTGGATAAAAATCATATTCTGAAAAACACTGAACTATAATTGGTACATTTAATGGATATACTTAGAATCATAGAATCCTAGAATAGTTAGGGTTGGAAAGGACCTTAAGATCATCTAGTTCCAACACCCCTGCCATGGGCAGGG
>JARCZZ010010957.1:0-11627 GCA_030323915.1 Brotogeris chrysoptera
CAAGGCCAGGTTGGACAGAGCCTTGGGTGGCATGGTTTAGTGGGAGGTGTCCGTGCCCATGGCAGGGGGGTTGGAACTGGATGATCTTAAGGTCCTTTCCAGCCCTAACTATTCTATGATTCTAAGATACCTTTAGTAAACTGTGCTAGGAGTTGTGAAATGTAAAAAGTATCGCTAAATAGTTTCTTGAGGTTGTTTTTCAATGTTCTCTCACACTGCTGCCCCTTAAAGAAGGGCTTTTGGACACTAAGCATAATCTCTTGCTCAATTAGGTAAAACCTTGCACAGCAACATAGTTCAGCCTTTGGGAAGGAGAGCAAGTGTTACAATTACTTGTAACTTCACCAAGCCCTAGGATCTGAATGTGACAGGCTTGGCGTGAAGAGTTGGTAAACCCCTACAGATAATCTCATGATCGTCCTAAGTGGAGCTGACACTTTTTGCCCTGTTTTCAGGGTGTTGCAGCATTGCTCCAAACACGGGATAAAGGACACAGTTGCTGAAGAGGGATGTGCAGTCTGGACAAACCCTTTTGTACCTATTTCTTGTTTTCCCTCAAAATGTATGTACAAACAAGTACTACAAACCAAGTACTGTCCAGAACGTGATCTTAGATTTAGTCATTCCATCTCGCCCCTGAATCATTTGTGCATGGGACACATGCGGATTTTCACTTCAGTCTCATTTCCTTTTTCTGGTGAGTATTGAGGCTTTAGTTCCATTGTATAATTCAGAATATAATACTGAGGGCAAGTATCAAAGAGCATCAAGGTGCTATTAAGTACACTATACAGTCAACTAGTTGAGATGAAACTATGGGCACTAGGGATGTCTCTGAGTTGCTGTAGATCACGCAGCTGATGATCAGATAGAAGTTACTTTTGAGAGTAAATGCAGGTGAAAAAAACCCACCTGTTTGAAAGCAAACAGTATACTGCCTATGACTTCTTCCTATTAAAACTAATGCCCTCCTGCAGAGATTTGGTTTTGTCATGTTGGAGTGTATTTCATCTACTGAAAGGATTTCTTTGCTAACCATTTCGGGGTCAGATCCGTGAAGGTTAATCTTAAGATTACAAACAAATCACGAGACACACATTCTTTATTTCCGTATTGCCATATTAATCCTTTGATACAATATAGTGTCTTGGTTCCTTTCTCCTAGTTCGTTTCCTTTTGATGTTAAAAACCTGGAAAAGAATACCTG
The DNA here is from genome assembly GCA_030323915.1 of Brotogeris chrysoptera. Lineage (NCBI taxonomy): Eukaryota > Metazoa > Chordata > Aves > Psittaciformes > Psittacidae > Brotogeris > Brotogeris chrysoptera. The sequence goes on from JARCZZ010010957.1 coordinate 1,208, forward strand.
TCAACTAACTCACTTAAGAAGTGCCCTTGGGGTCCCATCATTCTTAGTTGGAATTTTTAGTCATAGTTAAACTGTGCTAGATTCAGCCACATGATGAAAGTACATGATAAGGAAAGTACAACGTGATGACAAAAGCTTGTTCAAATTTCACGTACATCCTGCAGTGGGTACAAGTCTAGGTTTTGCATCGCTACGTATAAGCATAGAACTGCCTGTAAAAACAAATCATATCTAATACTAATTTTTCTAGCTAAACCAGAAGGCATTTCTTTTGTGTTATTTCAGTTGATTAAATAACCCCGCTCCCTTCAAATGTTCTTATCCTGTGTCAGCCCCTCTTCTGTTACATATAAATTAGCATACAAGGTCAATCAAATACTACGAACAAGGGGGTTTTTTTAAACTGCAGTTTTCTAAGCTACACTGCTTATCAATGTGGGCTAAAATGTAACTTTAGAGAGGTCTTTTCCTCTGAAACCAACCTCCCCAACTAATTAGGAATTCATGTGGCCTTACAACCTCATCACTGTAGTCTTCAAACACTGCATGGACCTTACTATTTTTAAAATCAGTTTTGGCAATTCGATGTGACAATCAGTTTTGGGTTTTATTGTTTGCCTTTTATAACATTTACCCTTATCTAGGAAATGCCAACTTCTAAAAGCAAGTGAAGAAAGTGAGAAACCGAGACATCAACAAGTTTAAAAGAGGAAGAACAATCCTGGTTACCGGTGAAAATGCTTTGCTAAGCAAACTCCCTGAGTAAGGTAAGGCAAGGAACTACCTTGTTAGTTGTTGATCTAATCACTTGATTTACATTCAGGAGAAGCAGTTTTATGAAGAGAGTATACAGGATGAGGAAACAAAAAAAGGAGGGTGGAGGTATTATAAAACTAACTTATAAAGCTTCCAAACCACTCTGTATTCTTGTGCACCATACATTAAATTACTGTCCCTACTTTAAAAAGCTAATGATACGAAGTATGAGTAGGCAAGAAAAGGCAAGTCAAGGTAAGCAAGACAGACTGATGCTAATTGCAAGGCATGAAGCAATGTTAGCTGCGTTTATGTTTTCCTTAACCTTAGAATGGATTTGTCAATGCATTGCAGAGCAAGTAACTTTAAGAAAGCAGCTGAAGTCTGAAGGTTTTTCTGGAGGGGTTTGAAAGACTTTTGAAATGATTGTTATCAGAAGAGTGAAGTAAGAAGTGGGGTAAAAGTAAAGCACACAGATTGAACGATCAGATGGTTGGGTATGAGTGAATGGAACTTAGTGGTTTTGGGGACTGGAGTTCCTTTTGGTGCTTAAAGAAGTAAAGAGTGACAGGTAAATTGTTTCGTCTCAATACAATGGATAATGGGGGAAAAAAGTCAATCTAGAACTTGGATAAAAATTGACAGTTTTTATAGAAATGAGATCTTTTTTACTGATTGCACTTACAGTTTTCTCGGGTTAGTTCAAAGTCAGGGGAAAGGACACATAACAGCTACAGTGAACCTGCTCTTAAGTTAGGGAAAGTCTATATTGTCTGTTAGGCGTTAGTCTGGGTCAGATTGTGAACCAAAATGTGCTCAAACGCCTCTGAGCATGCAGTGGGAGCTATAAATGTGTACTTAGCTAAGGAGACAGGGGAATTGTGTTTCATCTGTCGAGAAATAAATTACAACTGAAAGATTCTGAAACCATCAGTGAAAATTATCTTTGGTCCTTTAAAAGAGATAAGTTGGTATATATGATTAATTTTTCAAGATATTTGCTCCAAAATAACGATAGTGACAGTATTTTACAAATTGCCAGTAGTATATTTTAGAAATTGTCTTGACATTGTTCTTCTTCTCCTTACGGGCTTATACTGACCTTTCCTATTGCTGCAACGCCCTGCTGTGAAAGCAACAGTACAACAGCAAACGAAGATGAGAGAAGAGCAAAGAATAATAGGAATCAACCAGACACCCAAAGCTGCAGCTTCCCAGGCAGGTGCCTCATTATCTGAAGTATAATTTCTACCACTGTAGCCTTTGGTTTCATTTAAGTGTTGCTTACTGCTGTTCAGACGAGAAGGGGGCCTGTGGGATAATACCTCAGCAGATCTGGATATCAAAGTTGAGTGCACGGGCTTGTCAGAGCTGGTGATTGACCTGGTGCTTACTGAAGTGCTTGTCCTCTTAGCAAAATGATCATCTGGTGGAAGAGTTTCTGCACTGGAATAAGCAGTAACTTCAGTGTTTTGAACTGTCAGGCTGGTGCTGAAGGTGTAAGTGTTTGCTATGAATCCATGGCTAGTGGTAGGAGATGGAGCTTGGAGCAGAGGAGAACTTGATGTGGCATTATGATGCTGGCATCTTTCCCACTTGGTGGTCTTTGTTCTGTTTTGCCTTTCATATTTACTTGGTGAGAAGTGAGTATTTAGCTGTTTGGATGTCAGTTTCTCAAAAATAAGGAGATCTGGATCAATCCCTATTAAATCATAAACGATGTTAGTTAATGTGATAAATGCTCATATGTATACACAAAAAAGGAGCACATAATACCCATCAACACCTGAACTGGGGCTTTCACAGCCTAAGGTTGTGAGACATCTTATGGGATGCAAGGAAAATGCATTTTGGAATTGCACAGGACTTGCTTGGGGATGCTCGGGGAAGGAACCAAAAATGAGGAAAGACAGAGATCTAAGCTAAGAGGGAGTAGGGGAGTCTCAGCAAGCTGTGTGTGCATGTGTGTGTGACAGTTTGCACCAGCAACTGGAGGGTGGCTGTACTCTTGGGGGCTTATACTTGGGAGACTGGGGTCCAAACTAGGCAGACTGAGCACCTGAGTCAAGCTGCTGGAGGAAATTGCATTGTATGTACATGTGTGTATGTAGTTTTCCACTGTGCAGCCAGAAAAAGCAGGATGAGGCTCTTGGTGCTCCCCGTGTTCATGTGTCTGCTTTATGTGTTCGTCTGTGTTACTTTAGTGTGTGTGCCCTCTTGTATGAGCCTAACAGGAATACATTTTCAGCCTTGCTACTGGTTGGATCTGGGGACATGGAGCATGGCAGCCTGACCTCTCAGTCTCTCAGACCTGGTACAGTATTTGGCCCAAGCATAGTACGGACTAGGTACTCAAGAGCATGAATCTTGAGAGCAGGGGGTATCTTCAAGGTCCTTTCTCATATATGGAATGGAAGAAAGGGGTGAAGGATTCTCAGAAGTAGGAACATTAATGAAAAAGGAAAAAACTCTTATGCTTTTTTAGCATTGGATGTTACTTCAGAAGATCTTCTAGCACAGCAACTGACCAAGTATAACTTTAAGATTTCCCATAGTTGCTATTTTTTCAGTCTTTTTAAATGAAATACTTAATTACCTGTTGTGATGTTGTACAAAATGACACTGATTTTAGCCTTTAGCATGCAACTTTCCAATGCTGGGCAAGATATGTGCAGGCAATTCATATTCTTATGAAGAGCTCCATGGTAGAAAACTGCTAGATTGCAGGAAACTATAATACAAAAAAGTAAATTTGAGTTTATCAGCATAATTACCATTACATTTTGCATGTTATTATGTTGTTTAGCATCAGATGATCATTAATACTGGGAAGCTCCATAGTACTTTAAATCTCTGATTCTCTCGTTATCATGCAAAGTAATTAAGCATCCAGTTAGAAAAGTAAAACTACTTCTAATTATATGGTTATATTACATCTGGAGAAAAGGAATAGAATAGCCACGTGAACTCTAAATGTGTCTCTGATTAAAGAAGTTTTAGCTTGTATTCCTCCTACCAGTTGCTTTCCTTCACATCTCAGATGCAGTCAGTGGAGCATTTCTAAAATCAAAGTTATCAAAGAAGACACTCCTAAAACATACTCCTATAGCGTACCAATGCAGTGTGATAAAGTTTTGGGCTTAAGACATGCGATGATTTTTCTTATTTCTATTCTGAGTCTTGAGTTTACAAGGCTAGGGTAAAGGGGATACCAGCTGAATAACTACTATTATTTACTGCTGTAACTTTATTGTTCATATTAACATGATACTTGGGTTGCACCAGAAACATGCTGTAAACACAGTATAAAAAACTTCTCACTCCAAGAAAATAAATATTCTTATATTTCAAAGGCGGCCAAATTGTGCGTTTCCCTTGACCATGCCCTAGTCTAGTACCGTACTCTATGAAGAAGAGGCATGTTGGAATCACTGGCATTGATTTCTCTTTAAGGAGTAGGCGGTGTTGGATACTGAAGAGTTGTTGTTTTAATGTTGGCATTAAAACATAAGCTTTGTAACAGATATCTAAAATTTCAAAGCAGATCCTGAGATTTTCATGTGTGTTTCCAGTGTAGTCTTCTGAAAAAAAAAAATAATCAGATTATGAATTCCTTTCTAAGGGACTGAAGATGGGGCACCAGTTGCAATGTGCCTCTGCTTTTCTGCCTCAAAAAGTACTTTTTTCCTGTTATTTCTTCTTCAAATAATGTTTATATAAAAATGACCAAAAATGTTTTTCCTCATATGTTGTGATGTAAATCTTAATGTGTGCCATGATCCTGATAATGAACACTCACCGTTCCTCAGAAGGCAGCAGGTCCTGCTGCACTGCTGGGGTGAGACTTCTCCATAAATCTTCAGTACCTGGGCTCCCCTTTTCTGTGATTCCTGCAGGTCAATCAGAAGACCTGGGAAGCGTCGGATCCAGCAGTTCTTGTAAAAGGTAGTGGGTGAGCAGAGAGAGTCTGATTCCACAGCCAAACCCAGAACCAACAGCACTTCCGCTATTGCCGCCAGCAGAACCATTTCTTCAATGTAATGGGGCTTACTCAGTGCACTTTCTCCTCCACGGATGCACTAAAATTCAGACCAGCATCTTAAGAGACAATCTCTTGAGTGGTGAGGATACTGCAAATTCTGCCAGGGATATGAGCCAGGGGATGTGTTTTCCAAACAATAACCATGATGCTGCTTGGGCAGCTGCTGGAAGGAAGCAGCCATTTCATAAGCTACACACAATTAAACCAGTTAACTTTTATTGTTCTTTATCTAAATTATTCGGACACAATTTTTGAGAGTCAAAAAGCACGAGTTGGTTTGAGTCATTCAGAGATTCTTTGGTCCCCAGTTTGTGTCTCTGGTTCTTCTAAGAGCAAACTAGGCAGATAGCCTTACCATGGGGTGAATAATGGTATGCTCAGCATATTGTTTCACCTCATCTCTGAAAGTATGCAGTATAGTCACTTGAGAGCAGGAAGGTCTGCCACTTTGTTCAGGTACTCTATTACACTCAACACAGAAGAAACAGCTCAGTTTAGTGTCTTAACACTTTCTGAATTACCTGATAACTGCAAATATAGTTTCCTCCTATACCAATAAACTGAACTATCTAATTCTGTCTGCCAGTCAGAGGTGGAAATTTGTTCCCTTCCCCTATTCTGTTTTGGTTGCAAGAATAATACGATTTTATTTCCAAAGATCTGTGAATAGATGAGTATGTCTGCAGAAGGCTATAACATACATTCACCTCTAGACCAGACGGGTAATCGAAGTCCCACCCCTAATAAGTTTGAATATTGAAAAAGAAGAATATTGAGCAGTCTGTGTGGATGTTTCTACTTATGTTTAAGCTTAGAAAAGGCCTGTGAAAGAAAGCTAATATAGTTGGCATATAGCGAGGCAATTTTTGAAGCACCTGGTCTGCTACCTGAAACTCCGCAGTGTTTTATTTCTTAAAAGGATCCAGACCGATCCCTAATTTCCATTTCTGTATACCTTTCATAGAGAAAGGTTTTAAAACATTACAGTGAATGAGTTGATTTAAATTCAATGGGCTATATAGTGAGGTTGAGAGAATTACAGACATATGTCTGTCTAAAATAAAAATTGTGTGTTGGATATATATATAAAAATATTTGGATTGTATTCTTTTACTTCAAGCTTAGAATCAAGGAATTTTCTCAGTCCTACATGAAGTATAGATCAGTTACATGGAGAAGGGGGAGCCTCAAACTCATTTTAATTCTTCAGTCATTGTAAGTGTTTGTTTGGCTAAACAAGGCCCCCAGTTTGGAAATGAGCTGACAGGTATACGATTTTTGTTCCTTACAATGCTCCTTAGAAGGTAATAAAGCTCACAGCAGGTTAGCTCCTGTTGATCCAACAGCAAGACCAATTTATTCAGTGGACCTACCGGCTATAATTAGGAGGATCCTAAATAGCTTTTTATGCAGACTGCATGTCTGTTGTGAGGAATACATGAATTAAATTGTAAGGAAGAGCATAAGTGGGCAATGCGTTAAGCCTCTGTCCTGAAAACCAGCCCTTGGTACTCGTGTTGCTTTATTTAGTTTTGGTAGTTTGATGTGCTCTGGTTTTATTTTCATCTCTGTGAAAATCACAACTTAAAACCTTAAATACGTGCCAATACACATATAATAGTTTGCATTCAGTGGACCGCACAGGGATGTTTTCAGACATTTCTCTACCATTGCCAGAAGCACTACTGACTATATTTTTCTAAAACCTTTATTTCAGCTTTTCAAATATTCTGAGGCTTCACTTGATATGGGACACACTCAGGATTTTTAAAGGTAGGCCTTTATTTCGGCATTACCACCAGCATTCGGTAGGAATTTCGGATCTATTTTATTCTGTAAGACTTGCATGCAAAAATGGTGATTCCCGATTGATTTTGTCGCTCCTACTGTTCCTGTATCTCCAAGAAGAGAACTGTAGAAGATTATGAATAACCGAAGGAAGCAGCTAATAAGGAGATTAAACTGGTACAAAACAGTATTTATATTGGGTGCGTGAGCTTTAACGGTATATGTATTTGTAGTTACATAAAGATTAGGCTGTCTCAGTTCCTCTGTTTTTGTGTATTTAATGCCTTGCGAAGTTTGTAGATGACAAACGTGTTCACTTATTCATTTTCAGGAAAAAAAGTAATAATAAAGGACTAACACTGTGACCTACTTCAGTTACCAGGACTTGAAATACCATACAGTTTCTTTGATTTCAGTGGGGCTCTGCCCAGGCATGAGGATAAAGTGTAAGACTGGATGTTAACATGCCTGAGCATCTAAGCATCTTTCAGAACGTACAGTATGTTTTTCTTTGGCATGTTTTGAATCAAGTAACAAATTCTCAAGCACCCGCTACTTACACTCAGGCAGTCACCAAACACAGTGAGAATACTCACTCTGCACAATATTTAATTATGTCTTTTCAAAACTAGGCTTCAGAACAGTCCTGTTGTGTACAGATCTATCTGTTTTCAAAGTAGATTTAAAATCTCTTTTTCTTTGTTTGGTACTGTTTGCCAACAGACACGCTGCTAGTCTTGGTACCTTCATGTTTTTATACTGTTCTCCTGTGTGCCCCAACCAAGCAGCCTTTTTCCTTTTCATTACTTGTCATTCTTTCTCCCTTCTCTGTTTCTGAATAAATTATAAGAGCAGAAATAGCTGCAGGAAAACTTTTTACATAATGAAATCGACTGAAATAACTGAATAAACTGATTTAGACAATTTCCTTTTACAACTGAAAAGGTCTGTCAAATTTCAGTCTTCTGCCAGAGTCCCCATAATTTGACTTTCCTATGGGACGTGCATATATACAGTTTAATACTGAAGTTCTAAATCACAGTAATTTTGAAAGAAGGAAATACTTGAGTCTTACCTGCAAACCAGTGACCGACTGTTCTATGTGCTCCGCAAGGAAGGATCAAGAGACTGTCACTGTTAGTGAGGAGCCTATGGCCAGGATCGGATGAGCACTTCATGTTATTTAGTAGTTCTTTTCATTTGACTTCTCAAATTTCTTCCTGGAAAACAAAAAGGCAGTTGCCTGTTTTCTGTGAGAACATGGGTGTCTTTGCAGACCTTTCAGTAAAAGAGATAAAAACGTACCTGTCACAAAAGAAAAGAATGATCTTTTTAATGATTCTTATAAACGGAAACAGTACCTGAAGTTTTCCACCTGGGCTGGCAGTGATAATGGCACAATCCCAGAGTTTCCTAGCACAAAGGATTCATCACGGGCATTAACTCTTTTTTTGCCAAATATAGTCCAAGCGGACATTTTTTCACTATAAAGTAACAGATATGTATTGATATTTGGAACTGTATTTAGCATATATGAAATAAACTCTTCTAGTACTCAGCATATGTAAAGACCAGAAAGACAGCCTACATACAGGAAAGCATTCTCAAAAAGGATGGAAAACGCCAAAGCTTTGATTCTATTGTCAGATCCACACGTCTGAAACTACATTGCACGCTGGCTTTGTTCACGGGTTATCTGTTGTCCATGCTGGTTTTGTCCCATGCTTCTCTGCTGACCGTACTGAAGTCCTCTCTCAGCCCTAATGGCGGAGGAAACTCCACATCCTGACTCAAGCTGAAGCTGGTTGAACAGTGGTGGGAGACGGTGTTGGTTGCTATGTCTCAGACTAGTGTCTGTCTTTGATAGTTTCTCCTTTGTTCTGCTCTTTCAGTGGTGGTTAAGCCAATATGATCAAAGAGGGACACATCCCTCATGTAAATACAGTCTGGAGGAGAGAGGACAATTGGGCCTTTTGTCTGCATCTTCCCTTTCCCAAGCAGACTATAGGAGAGAAGTGAGAAATACCCTCAGGCCTGGAAGTGTCAATGCAAACATCCTTGGTGCTGCCACGAAGATGCAGAAGTACACAGCAAATAATTGCTGCTAGCACAGCCCCAGCCTGTCTGGGTGTGCGAAGAGATCAGCACTGGCTGTGTAAAGCACTTCTCTGCTACAATTATAATCAAACACGTTAGCTTAAATCATCTGTGGTTCAGGTTGTCTCTGACAGAGCAGTTGAAAGATGACAACTACCGGCTGTGAAATGAGACCAGTTTCCCAGATGACTGTGAACCTGCCTATGTCCTTTGAACATTGGTAAACTTATTAAATCAAATGTGCAGCATAATCCCATGCAACGTCAACCCTAACAATCGAAGTCAGTGGACCTCTTTGCCTGTATTGTGCTCCAGGTGAGTAAATTTAATTGCATGCCTGTGTTGAAATCATCTTTATTTTGTTTTTCTTAGATATGCACATGTATTTTCCCTTTATTACAGCAGTGCTGAAGTCAAAATTTTACCTAAACTATTATGATATGAATGAATCATCAAATAATGAAATTATGAAATAACAAAATGCAAGTATTTTGGAAAAAACTCAAAGCAAGTTGGTTTTATGTCATTGAAATAATGTGCTCACTTTGTTTCTTCTTTACAATTTCCTTGAAATCAAAGCATTCTTGCAAAACATCCTCAATCCAACAAAACAGCTTCTTCTGAGAGACCTGTTTTTTCAAAAACAGCTATTAGTGGTCAGATTTTGGTTTGGAGCAATATATCAAATTTTTAATGAATCTGACCTTCTTTAATGTTTGGGATGATTCGGTCCAAGACCCTGGTTTCAGACCCATCCGAGCAACAAAAAGAGGTGAAATATTACACTTTCTGTGCCTGGGACTTTGTGCAAACTGTTTTTTAAACCCTTGTTTCAAAGGGGCTGCCAGGCCCTGAGATCCTCTTGGAGCCTGGCTTCAGACTAATTCTGGTAAAACCTCTGCACGAATGCTGGAATCTGTGTGTTCAAACAAAGGGCAACAGAAGTCTGAGCCAGATTAGATTTATACAAATATAAATCTACTGGCACATATATAAACTTGAGCCAAGGTTTATGACAAAAGGCACAGTGTTTAGCAAACACTAATGAATGAAAGCTGATTTATGACAGAACTTGAAGCAAGACAAAAGGGATGGAGTTTCAATATTGTGATGGATTTTATATGGCTGGATACTTAGTAAAACTCTTCCATGTGGATTACCATTCATCTTACCTAGTTACTTACCTAGTACATAATGTACTAAAATTCAGCTCTGCTGTCTGCACCAGTATTTAGATATATGCTGTTTCAAAAGCACCCAGTTTACTCTCATCTAGACAGCGCTGCAGAAGAAAATCCTGGCTGGGGATGCACAATGCAATTGCACAGAATAAACTTCCCTAACAGAAGGTTCAGCAGCAGGCAGAGCCCTCCAGTAGCCTGACCCCCATTCAGGTTTTGTGAGGGAACACTCATTTCACTCAGAGAGTTTCAAAGAAATTCTTCACTGTGTCTTTGGCATAAAAAACCAGAACAGATTGAACGCCATTGTAACAATTTCCACACTTATGCCTCCATTCTGCTGTTTGCTGAAAGAACTTTCTCATTAGGTTAGATACAAGGAAGTTCTTTACTGTGAGCGTGGTGAGGCAGTGGAATGGGATGCTCAAGGAAGTTGTGAATACTCCATCCCTGGCAGTGTTCAAGGCCAGGTTGGATGGAGCCTTGGGTGACATGGCTTAGTGTGAGGTGTCCCTGCCCATGGCAGGGGGGTTGGAACTGGATGATCTTAAGGTCC
>JARCZZ010010958.1:0-28316 GCA_030323915.1 Brotogeris chrysoptera
GCTGAGGCGCTGGCACAGGGTGCCCAGAGAAGCTGTGGCTGCCTCATCCCTGGCAGTGTTCAAGGCCAGGCTGGATGGGGCTTGGAGCAACCTGAGCTGGTGTGAGGTGTCCCTGCCCATGAAAGGGGTTGGAACTGGATGAGCTTTAAGGTCCCTTCCAACCCAAACCATTGTCAATCCTCACCGGCACACAGATGCTTTGGTGTCCTCCTGCTTTGCAGCCCGTGGCAGGGGGTTGGAGCTGAATGAGCTTTAAGGTCCCTTCCAATCCAAATCATTCTATGATGGTTTAATCACTTTGCTACAAGAACCCTCTTTCTGAGGTTCACTTGCACTGATACAATGGGACACATAGAAGAATCAGTACCACCAGCAACCACTTCTGTGTCCCCTGTGCTAAAGGGGGTAGAAGCTCATCCATCCATTCAGCCCAGTGCCACATGGCAGGCAAAGCCACAGTGTTCACCTGGAGGGCACAGGCAGAGGAGAACTGCTGGTACAGCAGAACCAACATGCCATCCATCCTCCTTCAATATGCCTGTTCACACCATTGAGAAGTGTCATCTCTTCCCTGTGCCAATAGCTATGATCCCATGAATCCTCCCAAAACCATTTTCTCAGAGAGCACACAGATATAACTTCTGCTGTGTTTATAGAGCGACCAACCCAGACAGAAGTTTTGAAAGCTCACATTCATTTATTACAACAAACCTCTTTCCATGCCAGGGGCTTCGCAAACCCCCACAAGGTTTTAGAACTCCTTGAAACTATAAAGTACACCCCCCCCATGCTAAAACTATTACCTTCTTCTGACATGCAGAACAGCCACAAGCATCCTCTGCAAAGGGGTTTGTCACAGGTTTGAAATGGTGTTGGCTCATGGGAATGCCTCCCTGCTGTTTTGTAAAGGATGTCAGGGCCAGGCAGGAGAAACACTGCAAGACACTTGCTTGAATAGAAATAAAGACATAGTGAGCTTGTTCTGTTCCCAGAAGCGCAGCTTCCAATGCACACCAACCTTCAAGACCAGCAGCACACTCAGAGCTAGCACGGGGACAGCAAGCCAAGATCACTGGGTTTGGGAAATACCTGTTTCTGTTTAAAGAGATCTGCTTGCTGCCAAAAGCTGCTCACTCCAAAGCACTCTCAGTCCACTCTCCCTGCTCCTCCCCTTCTCTGGCTTTCAGAGTTACCAGGAACAAATTGCACTGGAGACACACTCCTTTGAACCATTGCTGAAGGCAGTTTTTCTCTGCTCACCTTCCACACTGCTTTTGCAAATACCCATGTTACCTTCCCAAAGCACACCTTGAACAGTTGTTGCCTTTCCAAATTTCCCCCCCCAAGTTAGTTTTGTCCATTGTACACTGGGCACAAGTTAATGGCAGAGTGCTAAGCTATGAGCCTGACCGCTGTCAGAAGATTGCAATTGATATGAAATTCTCCTTCTATCACACATGAAGCTGCAAGGTAAGTGATGACGTCCTGGAGGGTGAGTAGCAGCAGGGCCATTTATCTACAGAGGGAAGGCATTTCACAGGACTTGAATGAAAGATGGTGTGAAAGCTGGCCCCTGAGAGGGCTCCTTCCTTTTCCAGTGTGAGGGTGCTGCGTTTGCAAGCGTGTAGCACCGTAGGCAAGTTGTGCATGACATGAGCTGTGCATTACCAACTCCAGGAGACACCAAATCTCAATGACTGTGTTACAGTATGACCGGTCAATCTTGTGCATTGAACCCATTTTTCCCTGCTTTTCACAAGCAGCTCACTGAGTTCAGGTCAGAAAGAGAAGCTATTTGCTTACAGAGCAGAGAGGAACACTTACCTGCTTTCCTTCATGCACATGATCTGTAGCTCCTTCTCACCAGGAATGAGGCACAAAGCAAACCAGAACCCAGCCTCCTCCCATCCTTTAAACTCATTAGGCCCAGGTGATTCCATGCTGAATACACTGCAGGTAGCTCCCTCCTCAGGACACCAGGTGATATGTTCACACCTTCACAAGGTCTTTCCCATTTCCACTTCTCCTATAAACACATGAGGTCATTTCCATCCCTGGGCCATATTGTTTCTGGAGCATTTGCTAGGATCTGAGATATTTATGGCCATGCACGCAAATTATCTGCTCCAAACTGAAGCCTGATGCTTCTGCAGTGTGTCCTGTATCATCACCTGAAGCAGGTGAACGTGGTTCCCTGCCAGGCTGGTATAATTCATGAGTGAAAACAAAGATCCACAGTGCTGGGCGAGAGCCATTTGTGTACTTGTACACAGCAGAGAAGAACAAACCATCTTGCTTGTACCCAACTTTCAGTTGAGTGCGTACACCGAAGACAAAAGGAGTATGTAGCTGAGGTGGCTCATGTTCCTCTCCAGGGAGTGCCAGCATGTATTTTTTAAGCCATCACTGTTCATGTACTAGTGTTTTGTCAAATCTAGTTCCCACCGAACCACTCTGTTCACCTGGGGGAGTTGAGGAAGGGTGGGTTGACTCAGGTGCACACAATGGGCTTTCCTCAATCAAAAAACCACAGGGAGTTTTGTCAGCCCACACAATGAAAGCTCTCCTTCAAAGACAAAGAAGTCCAATGTTCCTCTGCCAGTAACAAACCGTCATTGCTTCTGTATTGTTCAAACATCCCCTCATCCAACCATGAGATCCATGACTTAACCTCCTCGGAGCTCTAGTCTCACCAAACAACCTTTCCACACCCATGCCTCTGGCTCTCTACTACACCTAAAGGCAAAGAGGAAGGAACAGTTTCCAGCTGAAGTGTCAGATCAAGAGCAGCTTTTGCTCCATGTTGCGTGTTAACATATAAAGGACTAGACTCTTCTGTAAGATAAGCATATTTATAGCGTGGAGAAAAAAAACCTTTCACTTCCTTATACTTCAACACGAATCAGTTTCTACTGCCTTATCTAAATAAATGATAACATTTTATCATCCCAAGTCTTAACAAAGGTTGATATTTCCTCCAGAAACTGTCTCCGGTTTTGGAATTCTAGGTTTTCAAAGCTATTTTTAAGATCTGGAGCAGCTAGGTTTTCAAAATGGCAAGCAAGGATCAATATGCACTCCCAAGAGCCCACGCTTAGAAATGAGATCTCTTGTCAATCCACTGTCATACTAAAACACAAATTACTTTTGCAAGCAATCAGCACAGCTGCAGGAACACATTTTGTTATTAATAATGAAAGTTTAAGCTTGAAGTCAGAACATTTCAGGGGTGATGTCTCTCTGATATTAAGCTATAGTTCCCAACACCTGCCAGTATTTGCCTTTCATTCCCTTTTCCTCACCTCTTCCCTTTCAGTACTTCAAAGAGTTTCGCTTCTGCAAGTGCTATAGATTAGTTTATACTGCAAGGGGAAGTGAGGAAGTTAAGGGAGAGCATTTCTAAGCAATACTCAGAAACAGAAATATCACCACAATCAAGAGCAGATACCTTTCTTACAACAAAACCTTAAATTAACCCCTTCCTTCTCCTCCCCAGACTTGCTGAGCTTCCCACACACCCTTCCCATATCATTATGGAACATCTTTCTCTGTAGTCATCTTTCTCTTCAGTGCCTAACTGGAAAGGGCAGTGTTGCCCTCTTGGTAAATACAACCCAAGAGTGCAGCACAGGCTGGGATCTATCTGGCTGGGGAAGGGACCTGCAGGCCCTGGTGGACACAAGCTCAATATGAGTTAACAGTGTGCTGCCGCAGCAAAAAAAAGCCAAAGACGGGCTGGGTTGCACCAACAGTCATCAGCAGAGTTAAAGGAGTCACCATCTCACTTTATTCACATCTTGGAGTACTGTAACTCAGTTTTGGCCACCACTACACAAAAATGATGTGGATAGGCAGGAAAAGATCCAGAGAGGACTATACAGATGATTAAAGATTGGGAAGCCGTGTGAGGAAAGACTGAGAGAGCTGTGTTTATTCAGCCTAGAGAAAAGAAGGCTCAGGAGAGACCTTATCATCATGTTCCAGTATTTAAAGGGTGGCTACAAAGATGATGGAGACTCCCTTTTTACAAGGCATCACAAAGAAAGGACAAGGGATAATGGGCACAAGTTACTCTTGGGGAGATTCCAGTTGGATACAACAGGAACATTTTTCACAATGAGAACAACCAGCCGTTAGAATAACAATTGGAAGTGGTGGATTCCCCAGTGTTGGACACCTTTATGATTCAGCTGGATAGGGTGCTGGGACAGCTAGTCTAGACTGTGCTTTTGCCAAGAAAGGTTGAACCAAATGATCCTTGAGGTCCCTCCTCAGCTGGTATGCCATGATTCTCTTCCATTTTCCACATGGATAGAAAGCTGTTCAAACCCTGGAAATAGTTAAGAGACTGCAGGAGGGATAAGGCTTTTGTTATAGTCTAGCTATTACTGCTCTCTAACTTCAACTTGGCTCCTCTGAACACCAGACTTATCATCACTTGGAGTTTATATTAGATTTGGATCTATGCAGCCAAAAAGAGAAGACAAAAATAAGGAGGGTTAACATTGGCCTATTTTAAGCTCCGTCCTAATTCCTGTAGAACTGTTCAGCTTGTAAATGGTGGATGTAGCTGAAACTTTGAGTATAATGCAGGCAATAGTGTTGCACTGACAAGTTTCTGATGGCTCTGGAAGACCCAGGGGAGCCTGCTGGATGCTTTGCAGGAGCACTACAGAGGTGGTTTGGGGAATCCCCAGGTGAACATGAGGCAGACTGTGCTTGCTCCTGTGCAGCAACGTACCATCCATCCATTGCATCCTCTGTAAACCCCCTCCTTCCCCAACAGCTAAAAGAATGCTCAGCAAAACACAACTACTCCTGCACTTCATCACATTCTTCTCCTGGTGCTCATGAGTGGTAGTGTGAGGACCTGCATTTGTTTCCACATACATAATGTTTGTAAACACTGACAGATTCAATCCATCCCAACAGAAGGGTGTGCAGAAAGCCAGCCTCAGAGCTGGAGGAGCAGCTCCGCAGTGGCCCTCTCCCCAGGGCAGGGCAAGAGCCATGGGCTTACTGAAGTAAGTAGGTGAGCAGCTCCCTCTCAGCTCTGCCTGCGCTGGTGCAAGGCTGGAACAAGTCCCCAGGGCCATAGAGCAACACCACTTACACTGGTTTTACTAAGGCAAGAATGGGCCAGTGACTTCACAGGATTTATTCAAAACACAGGAAAAAGCCTTCTTTACAGACATCAGGAAACACATCAGTATGGAAGAGAACAAGGAAGGTGTTCTCCCCAACACACAGAGATTGCAGGGCTACTTCTTCCATCACGCTGCCATGGGATGAATCCCTTCAACCAGAAAAAAAGGTGAAAAGGTGCCCTCCTCTATTCTGCCTGTGTTTTGGCATGAGGAGCAGAGCACGCCCTCCTTCCTCACCACTCATGAAGCATGGAAGTGATGCATCTGCTCCCCACCTACTCAGGAAAAGCACACAGCAGCCCAGGGATCACCTTGGTTAGCTTGCAGAGCACCGGATCTCATGCAGCAGCAGCTTTGTGGTGTTTCTGTTACTGGAGACAAGCCAGCAAGTAATTTGCCCACAGTTGCAAAGGCAGACCAGCAGACGGCTGAAAAGAGGTACTGACTTCCAGTGAGTTCTCCCATTGGTGCCTCGGAGCATCTTGCCCAGAAGGTTTCTGAAATAAGGCTTCTGTACCAAGCACAACGCTGCACTGGAGAAGTTAATGTGAACTCACATTTATTTTAAGCAACTAAAAAAGGAAAAAGATTCAAAAATCTTGCAAGAATCACCAAATTGTGAATTGCCTCCCTCTTCCTTCGCCAAATACTCCTCCTGCTTTCAGCAGCCTTACAATTTGAAAGGAAATTGACACAGTTATTTCACAAACTGTAACATCCAATATTTTGTACTAGGAGTTTAGCCTCCCAGCACACCGCTTTGATGTTGTTTCCATCTATCAGCTCTGCTCCAAAGAACTCCTCGGACTATGGGAACAAGGGTTACAGTATTTCTCTTGCTTCTCAATAGACCAGATTTTTGGCTGTCGTAACCCCTTTGAAGTAAACCAAACTATAGTCAACATTTGATCCTGGCTTGTGCAATCTCTGCTTAGAAAGCATCTCCTGTGCCACCCATACGCCATGGGTTGACATGAAGACACAGATATCCACCTGCTGCATGAGCCTGGCTCCACTGGGAGTAAATTTATTGCAGTGGCTCGTGCAGACATCACGTGGATGTACCTCAATGTAGTTAACGCTGCTTTACAGCTGGGAGAAGTTAGGCAAAGCAGTCCTAAGAGCAAGTGTTGCAACGTGGAAGAGCTGTCAAAACACACCAGTGCTTAGACCTAACGAAATCTGACAACCCTGATTTCAAAAGTGCTTTGACAGTCAACTAAAAGACTCCTAAACACACTAAAAACTGATCCACTAGCAATGCACATTTCGGAAGCCAGGCAAAGTAGCTTTCCCATGGATATAGATGTCCTCATCTGTGCCCTGGTTTATATGCTTCACCAAGTTTTTCTCAAACAGGAGGGGGTGGTAAGCTCCCATGGTACAGGCACGATCGTGAAACCTCTGGTAATAGTGGCAAATGTCAGTCTGCCGTTTGGAAGGGAGGAACTCGTACACGTCCACTTCGTCACAGAGCGTCATCATGATCACAATGCCTAGGGAGTGAAAGAAAGCAGACAACCCCACGTCAAGCCAGGGAACTGATTACATGCTCCAGCAAACAGGCGGTCAGCAAGGAGCATCCAGCTCCAACAGGAAGGGTTTCCTTTCTGACAGCTCAGAGGAGAGGGGGAGAAAACAAGTCTGGTCAGACAGGGCTGTTTTGTGAAGCCCTCTCTTGCAAAGCAGATGATTGACTCGCTTACAGCAGACTGTTTGCAGCCACAGCCATGCCAAAAGGCCACTTTTTAACAGTGCTACTCTTCTGTGACCTTCCTGGAAACTTGAGCATGCGCCAACTGTGTGCTCCAATTAGCTGATCCAAACAGCCCATCTCAAACCTGCTTGGGTAAGCAGTGATGAGACCTTCACCTTTCTCCACCTGCCTCTTGTGAATGAAGGGGATATGAAAGGAGCTGTGCTTGGAAATGGCTCATGGAGACTGAGCAGCCTCTGTGCTTCAGGGCCCCCAGCTCCCCAGCAGCAGCAGAGCAGTGCTGGCCTCCCCTGTCTTCTGACATGTGCATGAACCACTTAAGGACATTCACACCAGTTTGGGCACAGCTCGGTTGACTTTCTGGCCAGATCAGAAGTAAGCCATAGTTATTGGCTTCCTGTTCTTCCAAGGAACACAGTTTACATGACACTGTTAGAACCTATCTGTGAAACCAATGGTTTGAGTAAGGTGCATTTTAAACACATTGTCATCCACCTTTTCAAATGACAGTTTTCATTCACACCTAGGCCTTCCAGGAAACCCAGGGCTCCAAACTGGAACTTGTCTGTGCCCTTGAGTCTGGCAAGATGACTTGTTTTACAAAGGAGGTAGCTTGGCCCAAACTTAAGCCACAGAGGGATTTGCTGTCTGGTATGGCAGGGTGCTGCCTTCAAGCCCCTAACTCCAGCTAACAAGGATTTTGCTGCTGAAGTCACTGACTTGCTGTTATGAGGTTGGCCTGCACATATCCCAGCAACGATGCAGTGGGTGCTGGGCAAGAGCAAGGCTGTGGGAGGAAACTAGAGAGGTGACTGGCAAAAGTAAGAAGTGATTCTGTTAACTCGGAGGTAGAAATGTGCCTTTCAGCCAGCAGTGATGGTTGCAGAGGAGGGGCTGAAGCACAGCAGCTGGATGTCCATGTGGCAAACAAGATCATACATCTATCTAGACAGGCTGAGAGAGCTGGGCTTGTTCAGCCTGGAGAAGAGAAGACTCTGGGGGAACCTTCTAACAGTCTTCCACTACTAAAGGGGCCAACAAAAAATCTGGAGAGGGGCTTTTGACAAGGGCCTGTAGTGACAGGACAAGGGGAATGGCTTTAACCTGACAGAGGGGAGATTGAGATCAGACATTAGGAAGAAGTTCTTCCCTGTGAGGGTGCCGAGGCGCTGGCACAGGGTGCCCAGAGAAGCTGTGGCTGCCCCATCCCTGGCAGTGTTCAAGGCCAGGTTGGACACAGGGGCTTGGAGCAAACTGCTCTAGTGGAAGGTGTCCCTGCCCATGGCAGAGGGTTGGAACTCTATGAGCTTTAAGGTCCCTCCCATCCCAAACCGGTCTGGGATTCTATGATTCTGTGATTTCAAATATATGCGAGCTTCCTGAGAAGTTCACTCCTTTTTATTCAGCTGGTCACAACATTTGCTGTCCAGCAAGAAGGAAAAGCTCTGCAACAGCAGAATGTAAAATGAGCCCCTTTGCTGAGAGGCTGCATTTAGGGTGCTGACAAGCAAAATGTTGGCATGTTGAAGAAGGAGAAACATCACTAAACATTTCGGGGCAGCTATTCAGGCTGACCAACCCCAGCAAGTCTTTAGCTATATATATTCTTTTCCACATATATATATTTCCATATTTATATATGGAAAGTGTAATCAGACAAGCACTCAGATTTCATCTGTAGTAACCAGATTTAATTGCCTGACAAAAGCAGAAGTTGTATTCTTCCTCTTGCACCCTGTGGGAATTGTGGGAATTGCTCTGGTGCTAGAAGACAGAAATCCTAGAGACCCCCTCAATGTTGCAATCCGCTCTCCTGTTTCCACATGGAACCAGGCCACGTTTGTAACTGCTGTTTCAGAGGAGTGCTGCAAACTGCTCACTTGAGCACAACTGAGCTGCTGCTTTAAAGACAGGGAGCTTCAGTTTTGGCACAAGACAAACACTGCGAAGGCAACTCTGATATTGAAGTACCATGAATTTGAAGTTGCCTTTAAATAAAGGCATCCTGGAGAGTTCTTGCCTGCAAACTGAACCAAACATTCGGAGGGATCTTACCAAGCATTCCTGATGACGGTGGGTTAGGCTGAATTTGCTCCAGGGAATTCTCCTGCAGAATATCCCAGAGTTGCCACTGCATTTTTGGATTCAGGATATAGAAGGGCTGCTCTGGATGTGTGCTGCGATAAGACTTATAGCTTTCAAAAAAGTTGTAGTCTGGTTTCTTGTACCACTGTAAAACAGAAACAGGAAGTCAGACCATTTCTAGACCACTCTTTTCCATAGCTAATGGGAAACAAGGATGAGAGAACCTGCTGCTGTCAGGGGGCAAATTTTGTGCTATGGTAACACACACTCAGTCACTGTCCCCCACCACCTCATCTGCTCCTCTAGTCACCACAGTGACTTAATTCAGTGAACAGAGCAGGGAAAGGTGCCAAATCTCAATGAAGGACCACTACATGAGATCAGCATCTTGTATACTTCCATTCTGCACCCCCAATAGCAGATGGTGTTCAGAACTATGGCCTAAATGTTACAGACCCCAACCCCTCTCCACACAGGAGTACAAAGCATTTTGCCAGCAAGTGTCCCCAGCACAGCCTCCTAAACCAGACTGAGCGGATTTGCATCCTAAAACTTCCCCTTTCAGTAAAAACACTTAGGAGTGGTTTATGTTCCCTTAAAGCCATTTTGAGATCCTTTTCCCTATGTTAAAAATACTCCATCCTGGTTTAACTGACACTTAAACATGCTGCACATACACCCTCATGTCTCCTGGAGGCGTGGAGCTAGACACAAGAATAAGCAGCAGTGAGAAAATAGGAAATACAGCCCAGGGAGAGGAATGCAAAGACCTCTCGGTTACAGACAGGGCTTAAAATAAAAGAATGGGCTATTCACTCCTACCTGCTTTCACCCTGAGCCTCCAAATCTCATCACCTATCAAATAACACCCTTTTGTACTCAAAATGAAAAGCAAATGCTACAGGGATTGCAACACAAGTGGAAGTCTAGCTGACACAGACAGGAGGCATTTGCCAAGATCTTCAGAGGGTTTCCTAATCCATTCATAATGCAACAAGTAAATCTCATGTCTGACTGGTGCTTGAAATATCCAAGCATCAACTGTCAGCAAATCTCATACCAACTGTCAGGAAGAGGAGATCATCCTCTAATGAGGAGGCAACTGCTGCAGCCCAAGGGAAAGTAAAGGTAATGTGACCCATTACACTTGGCCTGAGGCCCTTCACTGGCATCAGGGACAAGCAAGTGCTTCCTTAGGAGCACCTATGACGGGATACTCTCAGAATTCCGTATAAACATACACACGTCAAGGAAAAGGTAAGAAAGAAGGGCCTTAAAATGAGTGATTGCCCACATTAGGAGGAAGCGGGTTAACAGATGCACTTCAAAGCATATCAATCTGATTTTATTTACAGAAAACTCAGCCTTACCTTATGAATTTCTGCATGATATGGTGCTGGATCCCAGACAATTAAGATTCCAGTGTTATATAGTGCTTCTCCCAGGAACTGCTGCTTCTCAACAGTTACGAGCTTGAATAATGACAAATACAGTGATATACAGGATGCTGTCAGAATCAGCAAGTAGCCAAGCAGTAAAACATAGCTGAATGCAGTCACAGCCACCCCACTGCTGGTTACTGAGCATGCCCCACTGTGTGCAGGCAAGGATAAAAACCCCAGTGATGCCCTTCCAGCACTCACTCCAGTCCTGCTAACAGCACAGGATTTAGTGGAGGGTCACAATAAAAACTACCATTATGCTTCACAAGGTTTTCTCTATCCGTCTTCAATAATAAAATAAGGACAGGACACACAGAGTGACAAGGCTTGGATGATGGGTAACATCTACCAGAGGCAGGGGGGAATATCAGTTACTGCCACCGGTCACCAGGACAGTCCAGGAAGAGCCTAATGCAAACATGCTGTTGGGTTTATCAAGAACCTTCATTTGAACCAAAAGAAGTCTCCACATGGGTGAGTCGCTGCCCCATCCCTGGCAGTGTTCAAGGCCATGCTGGATAGGACCTTGAGCACCCTGCTCTAGTGGAAGGTCCCTGCCCATGGCAGGGGGTTGGAACTGGATGAGCTTTGAGATCCCTTCCAACCCAAACCATTCTATGGTTCTATGATTCTACAAAATTATTCTAGAAATGAAAAGGGTTTCCTCACTTCTGTTCATAACTCTGCAGGATTAACCTTTTGCCTGGACCACATGTACTGTCTGGCTCCATTTCCTTACAGTATCTAGAATATCCATCTGGAGTGTGCAAGGAGAGGGCATAGCAGCTGACACTAGCCACCCCTTACCCAGGAATGAGTGGGATGGAGCTTTATTTTCATTTCATTGTTTCTTTGAAGTCTAGAAATCTTTCAGTTAACTTTCCTGGTGTGAAGTAGATACAAGGAGGATTCGAGAGAGACTGAGCATCAGAGAAAGCAAAGGTCAGCCAAGCAAAGCCGTGCAAGTTGGCAGAGGCACACAAACCCCAGAGAGCTGTGACAGGCACAAAAGCAAAGGAGTAAGAAACTAGGTGGGGAGCAGCTCCACAGCCCCAAGTCTTTATTGTTTCCCTCCCAACGCCACAGAGCTGGCTCTTGGCACTATCAGTTACCTATCAGTCACTTAACCCATCTGCTGGAGGAATCCGGCTCCCCAGATACCTTTAATGCCTATTTGTTCTGTTTAATAGCAACTGATTCTTTCTAAGTGGTTATATTCATTTCAATTGCTACATGATTTATTTGTCTTATCCAGGGTTTTGATCTTAATTATCTGATCTACTGATTTCCTAGTTATTTTGTTGATCGACCAATCCACTGTTTAGTAAGTATCTTGCTAGTACAGCCCTACCATTGTGGTATGTTTACTGACTGTATCAAAATGAGTTCCTTTGGCTACCACAGTCAATGCCCTATAATCTAAACATGCTCCGCTTTCCCATTACAATCTTGCTCCATTCCATCAATGTGCTATCTCCTTTCTCTTCCTCCCTGCAGACTCATTAGTGCCAATAACAGCAAACACAGCCAAAGCAGAGAGTGTTCTCCATGACAGCGAGGAGCCAGCCGAGGAGAACTGTAAACAAGGGCTGGAAGGAACGAGGTACTCCGGTTCTTGGTCAGCTGTGCAGAAAGGAGTTGTGGCCTACATTAGAACAACATTAGCATTCCCCACACACACTCTTCAGCCCTTATTTTTGCACGACGTGACTGCTTTCTTGGGGCAAATCGATGCTTTGTGTAAGATTGCAGGAAAACGTGCCATTAAAGGGAGCGTTACTGATGAACCAGTGAAGGCCAAAGAACAAGGTAAGATAATGTGAAATAATTTCTTTAGTTAGAAATAAATACTAAGATAACAAGCTTGGGGACCTATGAACCTGTTCTCTAATCTGAGGATCCCTAATTCCCTCCCTGTCCTGCCATTTCCTTCACTTTGGGAATAGACTAAGGATTGGTCAGTAAGAGGAGCCAAGCCGCAACCCCATCCCTGTTCACAGTGACTACTTATAAGAGGAGCCAGAGAAAATTACAAATTAGAGCTTGTCCAGCTAGGACCTGATGCCTGCAAGAGCAATCAGCAAGGCAAGGCACAGCTCCTGCAGCAAGCCGGAAACAAAATGCAATCAGGCAACTCCACTAACAAGAAGGTTAAAATCATGTCACCATGACTAGAACAGCACAGAGCTATTGAAAGTGCAAATAAAACACAGAGGAAAACCAGGCTGCCAAAGCAGTGATCCCTGAAGATAACAGGGACTGCAAGAAGAGCTGTTCAGCTTTGAAACTCCAGAAGATAAACTCCTGTAACCAGTCACATGGAGAGCATCTTGTGCCCTGTTCAGCAGCTAGATCAATGCTGCGTTTGTAAGTTAACTTTAGCCTGTAAAAACTGCAAGAGCTTTGCTCTCCTTGTAACTGAGGTTTTCTAAGCTGGTGTCTCCATTCAGAGGAGATGGTGGCAGATGAAAAACATCCCCCATGTCTGCAGACTGAGCTGAAGCACTGTATGACATGGCTGTAACTCTACTTGGTCCAAAATATGAGCATCCAGATGGAGAGTTATGGCTGCTATATTGCAGCTGTACAATGACACACTTCCCCTTCTCCCTGTGCAGATAACCCTGGTATATAACACACAGATCATGTTCATGGCTTTGCTGATAAATGACTTCTTAAAGCAGTAAGTTTGGCTGTGAGCACATCCTCCAGAGAAAGTTTTCTTTAGTGATAACACCCATCTGACATCACAAAAACACACACAGAAGTGAAAGATAAAAAAAGTGAGCAGGGCAGAGGAAGAAGGATGTCAGCAGCCAGACACGTTTCCTAAAACCAGTTTGGGTCAGAAAGGAACACAAGTCAGACTGGTGGTTTAACACAGGGGACTTAGATGCAACAAGCAGCAGAACAGAGCACGGCAGCAAGGGGAGAAAGCGAGATGCAAGAGCAGAAAGAGATAGCAACAGCATTTGCACAAGAAACAAGGACATCAACAGGCACATGTGGAAAGCCCTGTTCTGCCCAACTTCATTTTAAAGACCTCCTAGCAGCAGATGAACGCAGCATCCCCGAGGACGTGGTTGTATCAGCCTGCTGCTCAGCTCCCAGGCAGCACAGCGGAGGTGCACAGCTCTGCCACGTTGGCACACGTCCATCAGACCTACCTGGGAGTTCACAAGACGAATGGTTGTCTTTTGCCCCACATCTTCTTGAAACCCCTTGATAGGAGCCCCATTGAATCGCAAGACGGCATCGTGGCTGTCTGAAAGCAAACCAGAGTGAAAACCCGTGAGCTGACAACTGGCTTTTGAGTGACAGGAGGGATGTGTAATAGTTTATTCACCTGCATTTCTAATACAATCTGGCCAGTCCCTGGCTTTCCATTTGACAACTGGAAGTACCAAGTTGGATTCTGTGGAAGAAGTTGCTAGTCTGACTTCATGATCAGTATACTTTTAAAACCCCACTTCTTTAAACCACAGTCCCCTGGCAGGCTGAGTGAGCAGCCCTAACATTCACTTTGCACAGAAGAAGCACAGCATCTCCCTCCCTCTTTTCTTTCCAAACACTTTACCAGCAGATAGATGGATGTATAATTAATTTACCATGTGGTTGGCTGCAAACTAAGGAACTAGGAAACAACAGTGAGCCAGCATCCTCTCTTGTAGCCTGGAGGTTGACCAGCCTGAGACACATGTACAATAACCACAGTGGAAAGTAGAGCTGACTTCAGCCTCCCACGTTACAGAAATAAAACCACCGCTGTGCATTTAACAGGCACAGCTTGTTACATGCCTCGGGATTCACTGCATTTTCCTCTGCTGGCATCATCTCTCAAGATAGCACAGCATTCCTCCAGAACCCTCCTCTGCCTTGGCACAGCTAGCCAGGCTGTCGTAATGCCACAGAGCCAGGCTGCTGCTGCAGGACAGAGGGCTTTCATGCCTGTCACCCTGGCTTCTCCACACCTACTGGCTAGATTTGTATAGAAAACATTTCATGTAGTCAGAAGCACTGATTTAGTGGATCTGGACCAACTTCCTTGCCTTTGCACTGGGGCCACACAACCACAGCTCATGGCAGCTGCCCTGGGGTCCTTGAAGAATGGTGGAGCCACCTGGTAGGGCAGAAGGGCTCACCTGGTCCAGAACCAGAGAATCCCAGACTGGTTTGGGTTGAAGGGACATTAAAGCTCATCCAGTTCCAACCCCCTGCCACAGGCAGGGACACCTTCCACTAGGCCAGACTGCTCCAAGCCTCATCTCACCTGGCCTTGAACACTGCCAGGGATGAGGCAGCCACAGCTTCTCTGAGCACCCTGTGCCAGCGCCTCAGCACCCTCACAGGGAAGAATTTCTTTCTAACGTCTGATCTCAATCCCTCCTGTGTCAGGTTAAAGCCATTCCCCCTTGTCCTGTCCCTACAGGCCCTTGTATCTGGGTCTTTCCAGGATCATTGTCCTGAAAACAAGGCTATCCTCAGGAGCGATGCTGGAGGATCAGTAAATCACTGGCAGCAAAGACTAGTTTCTCAGCTACTTTATTCTCATAGACAAGCGAATCTTGTTTAAAAGCTTTCCAAAACAACACACAAAACCTAGAAGAGTGTTGCTCCTGAAAAGAACTCGTCCATGCTGAGCGGCAGCTGTGTAGTTACCACTACAGACCCTTAACTCCACATCCTACCTTGCACCCACAGAGTAAAGGGTTATAATTTCCCCATTTAACTTCTGCCAGACACCAAGTGTTATCATGCCCTAAATCTGTGTTTTTAAAGGGTGTTTAATGACTGCTCAGGCAGTGTTCCTGGCTCTTTGAAGCACTCTGTCTCCAAGTGGTTGTGCTGCGCTTGCTACTTCTATCACATTTTTTCACTGGTATTTCATAAACCCCAGTAACACTAAGAGCCCAGTAAGATATGAATTGCTGTTCACAAGCTTCTCCCCGTTCTGCTCTGTCAGCTTCCCTTACACTGACTAATTGCTCATTTGATGTGATTACACAGAACAAATATTTTCTGGAACAACAATTCAGTAATCCGCTGCACTCATCTGCACAAGTGCTTCCTTGTAAGCTTGTCAGATCCAGCACCTTTTTGGCTCCTTCCTCCAATAAAACTGCTCCTTCTCCTACGTGGAAATATGTCACATGAAAACTAGGGAAAAAAGTATACAAACACACTGAATTCTCCTGAAGTGTTCAATATTCAGCTCAAGGTTGCAAGTGCCCAAAACTCTGCACTAGCAGAGATGACTGCTTGAACAGAGATGTTCAAGCCTGTGACCAAGGCATGAGGGACACAAGCCATGGATACCAGCAGGGCTTAACAGCATTTGCCTCTGGCACATTACAACAGGGACCTTCCCAGCACTCATCCCTTGTGATCTGGAACAAACCGGTGCTTCAGTTTCAGGGACATGCTCAGAGACAGGCTGTAGGAGCAATGAAGTGGCTTTCCATGCTGACGTCCTTCCAGCTGTGTCACAGCCAGAGCACAGCCTTTCCTGGCTGCTCCAATTCTGAATCCAGTACTTGCATGGGCTGCATTACCACAGTCCATAAACCCCCAGCTCTTGAGAGGGTCTCTTCACAGAGGAGTGAGCGGTTTTATCAACGTGAAGGGGTCTAACAGAGACACCCTTGCACACAAGCCAGCTGTGTCGGGGGAGCATATTCAACAGAAGGTCACTGCCATAGAAACCTTTAGCTACTGAACTTCAAGAGGCAGCTAAACAAGCCAAAGGTACTCAAAGGAAAAGTCAGAATTGGCTTCCCAAGCCTTGACCCACCTGAGCTCAAACACTCCCAAGATGTGGAAACAATCACATCCCATATGCAGTTTTTACCAGGAGGCAATGCTATCCTGGTTCGTACCACCACAATCTTTTTCATTGCATCTTTCATAGCATTTCAACACACTTCAGGCTGTTCAGCCTCTTTCTAAGCACAGAGGAGATCGGAGGAGAACTTCTGAGAACGTACCAGAACATAAGGATCTTGGGACTATGATTTCTGAAGGCTTTACCCAAGTTGTCCATGAATAATGGATTAAAAGCAAACTACTTGTTTCAGAGGATGAAGGTTATTTGCAGCTTAGTCCGGACCAAAGGGACATGATCCAACAGACAACTTATGAACACACTGATGTCTGCAAACAATTTCCACAGGGGATAAAACTCCTCTAGGCTTTAAAACTTCTTCAGTGAAGCTGCAGTTTAGCAAAGTGTGAGCCTCAAAAAAGAATTAGTGAAGAAAGCTGAAGGAACTGCAGGCACGGGAGAATTTTCTGCCAGGCACAAAATCCTGAGTTGAAGGCTGGAGAGCTGGTTTCCCCTGCACGCTACTTACTCACAGATACAAAACACTCTGGTATCAA
This sequence comes from Brotogeris chrysoptera, assembly GCA_030323915.1. Taxonomy (NCBI): domain Eukaryota; kingdom Metazoa; phylum Chordata; class Aves; order Psittaciformes; family Psittacidae; genus Brotogeris; species Brotogeris chrysoptera. Next base: position 16,770 of record JARCZZ010010958.1, read on the forward strand.
AACAGTCAGTACAAGACCAATGCTTCAGCATTTATTAATTAATGAATTAGCCTCAGATAAATATGGTCAAAGCAACATCAAACTTTGTCTAAAGAAGAGATAAAATAAAGCCCTGTAAAAGTTTTGCCACGGTCTTCTGGACCATTCAAACTCAAGACAGTGCCTTATGATTCAGAATGACAGCCACAAGAACCACAGCATCACTGAGATTGAAAGGGACCTCTGAAGACTTCCTGTGCCCGGCCCCTGCTCAACGGTGGGTCAACTACAGCAGATTGCTAAGGGCTGTGTTCAGGGCTTTTTTACCCTAATTTGTTGTTTTCTTTTACTTCTCTGAAGAAGCCTTTCTGAGTAAAAAGTCTGACTGTTGACTATGTAATGAGTGCATTGGCATTACTTAACCCACCCAGACTCTAAAGAAACAAACACTTAAGGAGCCCCTCTCTAGTATCCAGTATTAGTGCTACCCTCCAGTGATGCAGATGCCATCATGAACATTGAAAGGATCAGCTGGAATAGAATTACCTGCACATGTGTCATGTCCTCTTAGCTGAACCCAACCCTTACACTCCCTTGGGGCTTGCCTATTTTGGCCTGTCCAAGGTCTAAGGCTCCCAAGCACCATGAGATAGGGCGTCAAAACGCAGCCTACCCTGTGCAGCCTACACACTCAGAGAGGAAGGGAAAATCTGATTGTTATTCTTACCTCCTCCTAGGCTGTAACATTCACTAACTTTAGAAGAAGTTTAAGGATAGTATTTCAACTTATTTTAAACACACCACACCAGACTTACTGGGAAGAGCATGACAGCAATTTGTTTCTATTAAGCGTTAGTTATAAAACAATGTAATTTGACTTTATGCTAATAGAAAGATACCAACCTATCTCTTGTCCGAGATGAGATGATCGCAGAGACCCTGCTGAGGACACGACAGCACAGCGACCCAGGTGGCCCACTGTTTCATTGAGGCTTTTCCCTGGTAGGTATTGCCGCCATTCAGAAGTATCAAAAGGACCATCCGATCCCTGTATCATGGTGACATTCACCCTGTCCCGTAGCTGGCAGAGCAGCTTCTCTGGGCTGAGTTTAGCAGCATTCCTCTTCCCCTTGTAAGTCACGTTGTACTTGTTCATGGACAGGTAGTTTTTTCTGACCTTCTGCAGCCTAGGTATGAGATTTCTCGATGAACTGTCCTTATCCCATACCTTCATAGAGTCTGTTACTTTCTTGGACTTCTCACCTATTCCAGAGATGCTGCCTTTTACTTTGTTGTGGTTACCAAACCATGTTTTGGGTATCACCCCCAGTTCACTGGCTGCTTCATGGAAAAGACCCTGTGATTTAAGTGGGTTCCATTTTTCTGAAGTCTGTAAATCATTGATCTCAGTCTTGAAAGGAACATAGTAGCTTCCTCTCGTCTCTCTCCACAGGCAAATTGTCAGAGCTACCAGTATCACCACAAGAACACACATTAATTTTTTCAACACATTGACGTGAACCATAGTGTATGGTGCATCCAAATGGGACAAAGAACACGGGGCAGGAAGCTGGTCCTGGAAGAGAGGAAAACATCTGTCAGGGCTTTGTGCGCAGGCACACATATACCATAGAATGCTTGGGTTGGAAGGGACCTTGAAGGCCATCCAGTTCCAGCCCCCGTGCCACAGACAGGGACACCTTCCACTAGACCAGGTTGCTCAAAGTCCCGTCCAACCTGAACTTGAATATATATATATATATAAACATCATAAACATCAGTATGTGGGCAATGGACGGTGGAAAAGGGGTAATTTTACAATTTCATGCTGTTTAAAGATCTCATTTCAAAGTCCACCACCTCAAATACTAAGCGGAAAGACTAGAGCTGCCTATTAGCCTCGGATGTTAACAGTGGTCTGAGGCCACTGCCACTCAGACTTTTTTCCTATTCCCTTCCACAAGTGATGGTCAAGTTTAACCTTGCCAGTATCATACGAGCAGCAGGGTAAGTCTCCACTCTGCTTTCCTTCATCACCCATCCCAGCCAGCCAATAGCCAAATCCCATCACTAGCATTTCCAGAACCAAGCTCCTACTTGACCATAAGCATGAACAGTAATGAAGCATATAATGGGGCATATAACTATGGGGAAGAAAACCCAAAAGCTGCAATGTCATGAACACCAGGAGCTTCACCAGCCTGGTACTGATATACTTGGTGACTTCCCAGGAAAATCCTGCAAGCCTGCAGTGGTCTGAGTATATTCCCAACGTGAAACCTCTCTAAACAGCTGGAAGCCGATCAATCTACAGCAGGGTTTGAGGCATGTTTGGCTCATAAATGCACTTTGATAAATATTACTCAAGGTATGTTACTCCTGGAGAAAGCAAAGCCAAGCCCTGTTGTACAGCACTGCCTGTCATCTCCTGAGCTACCTCACACTAGTGGACACCTCCAGCTCCCATCATGCTATACAAGGGGCAAATTCAATAGGAGTGCCCAAAAGGCAGCTCAACCTGGGCAGCACAAGGGGCCGGTGTAGGAAACATCTGCTGAGGCATAAACACTTTGTGAGCAGAGCATGAAACCACAGAATATAGGAGTGCAGATGCTCATTTTCCCACATGGCTGCTCTGGGATGAGTCCAAAAGCCATGGGAGCAGTAGAAACATGGGTGTCTTCAGAAGGCAAACACATGCAAATCACTACCCATCCTAGAGAGGCACTAATAGCAACTCCCTCCTCCAGCAACTTCCTGAAAGCAAGCCATGCTAAGCTCTGGTATTGAGAAGTTATTGAGCTACCAGCACACTACCTGTGGATAAAGCATCAGCTCTCCACCTCAAGTCATTTTTGGCTGTTGGCAGATTTCCTTCCAAGGATTTAAACAGGATGCTCCACAACACAGCAGCTCAGTGATGCGCGGAAGAGTTCAAGAAACACCTGCAAAAATAAGGAGACAAAAAAGAAACCAAACCACTATTGTGGGAGAAGTTTGTAATCCTGGGAATTAGCAAGTATTTCTTCCAATGAGCCCTGCAGTCCCAGGCACGGGAGAGCCAGCAGCAAACACGTTAGCACCACATAAGCCTTTTAAACCCTTAAATGCCCACTCAGAATGGGCATCTTCCTTATTTGCCTGAAACCCACTCTCGGCTGAAGCAGGAACTGTTTTGCAGGCTGACTGCTCTATGCCTCCACCAGCCGACAGCCTCCTCTATGGAGAAGGCTCTGAGCAGTGGATACACCCGTAATACAGTGAATGGAAAATCCCATCACTGATACTTATAACACAGTGAACAGAGGAAAGAAAAAGCTAACTTTTCTGAGGGAAATATCTTCCTGCCCATTCTTGGGCAATTTGTGCGCACCTCCTCAAACGCAAGGGCTTTTTTAGAGCAAGTGAGTTGTATGGAAAGTTGCTTTACAACATATATCCCAACACGCAAGTCTTCAAAAAATACACAAATGTGGTTTAGACTTTACAACTTCACTCTACCAAGGAAATACAGCAAGAGAAAGGGAGATTCCACGGCATTATACAATTCAAGAAGCAGCTTGCTTTCGCAGGAACTCTAAGTCAGTACAATGCCGCATAAGCTAAAATAGAAATGCTACCCTTCACAGGATTAAATAGCAAATTATTAAATCACCCTAATGCTGACTATTTCTAGTTTCTTTTAACTCTACTAAGGAACATAATTTGATTTCTTACAGAGCACCCTAAAAATTAAAAGTAAACATTGTTCTTCCTCCAGTTCTTAAATAACAACAAAAAGATTAGAGAAGCACATGTAATTCTAGCCTTTATTGAAGTAATTTCCCCTGCCTTGACAGACCATCTCACTTTCCATTTGCTTGAGAAGCCAGCACTAGAAGAGCATGCTGAAGCTTTTTGGCCAGCATCGTTTCAGATGCAGAAGTACAGCAGTCTGGAGCGGTCAGGAGAGGATGCAGGACATTGCCATGCTCTCTTTAGGGAGCAGGTAGAAACATGGAATCACATAATGGTTTGGGTTGGAAAGGACCTTAAGCTCATCCAGTACCAACTCCCCTGTCACGGGCAGGGCCACCTTTCATTAGAGCAGGTTGTTCAAGACCCCCTGTCCAACCTGGTCCTTCTTGTATCAGGGACATCAGAACTGCACCAATACTCCAAGTGGGGTCTTGCCAGAGTGCAGCAGAGGGGAAGAGGACCCCCTCCCTTGACCTGCTGCTCACGCTCTGGGGATGCAGCCCAGCACGTGGGTGGTTTCTGGACTCAAGCACACGCTGAAGCCAGGTAATGGGGAGCTTCTCATCACCCAACACCCCCAAGTTCTTCTCTATAATTCCTATTCTGCTGTGGTCTCTGCAAGACACTCTCACCCCTGCCTCTCCCCTGACTCCTTTGTAGATGGAAAACCTGGTGGGCCAGCCTGCTTTATGTCTGCCTGCTGCCCTCGGGAACAGAGCCACATCAAGGCAGGAGACTGCAAAAGCTACCTCCTAAAGGGGAAAGCACTGTTGCTTCAGCCTCCACACTGTCAGAGGCTCTGAAGGCAAACCCCACTTGAACAGCAACGCTTTCCAAATCAAGATAGAGTCAGCCAGCATCAGCTTAGTACAAAGCCCTGAGACGTCTCCCTCCAACCATGCTTTGTGCAGCCCCCAACCTGACTTTATTCACACTATACTTCTTTACACAGGATAAGTGCCTGGCTTCCAGGAAACTCAAGCATGATCATCTGCACATGCAGGAGAGATGCTCCACACCACAGGAGATGTCCTGGCTGTCCCACCACCCTGCAGAACCAAGGCCCTGTGGGGCTCTGCCATGCTTTTGACTTCAGGAGCCTCTTCTGAGGGTTTTCCATGTGTAAGTGATAATGGGCATATCTCAGTACCCTGAGCTTTTGTTTCCCAAGGCTAGGATAATCTAGGAGTGGCAGGTTCACCACAGTGGAACAATCTTACAGGTCATTGCAAGTTCCTGCTGGAACACTCCTCCTGATGCCACACAGCAGAGGATGCCAAACAAGTCACATCACCTCCTCTCCTCTCCAGGCCATGCAAGAACTGAAGTGCTCACCTTCAGCACCCAGCATAACACCATCCTTGCCTTCGATGACTGTGCATGCTGTTGCAACATGAACAGTTATTTTGCTTTGATTTGTAGGCTGGCAAAGTAGGTTCTGCAAGCAAGTACGTTTTAGCAGAGACATAACATTTCTAGGTACCTCTTGGCCACCCTGGATTTGCTGCAGATCAGTTTAGTTATTACTACTACTTCATAAGATATGATTTTATTTTATATGCACAAGTGCTGCCCTAACATGAGGTCCCTCTCAAGCATTCTGCCACCAAACCTTTCCTGTGGAGCAGGAAGGCATCTGCTTTTCCAGGCCAAGTAGGATAGCTCACAAGCAGTTTTCTCTTTCCATACCCCTAGGTAAGTCACTTGGGTGAGCTTCTGTATCACAGCGATTAGTACAAAGGTGCTCTTTTAGAGGCGATGGAAGCTTACCATCAAACAAAGCTCAGAGTGTCAGCTATGAGTCACACTAAAAGAGGACAACAAAAACCAACACTCCCAAACCTATAAAAATAAAACAAATAGCTGCTGCCTTCCCGACACCCAGAGCCTGACGTGGCTGTGGGGTGTAGTGCTGGCTGGCCAGCAGGCAGGCTAAGCCCACACAAGTCCTTTGGGTGTCAGTTAAGCCTGTGCAGAGAACAAGTGAGTAATGCAGTATCTTCAAGGCAGACACGGAACGATATCCTGTCCACACACCATTATACTTAACCTCTATTGTCCAAGTATCTCACTGAACTTGGAACCATCCAAGCAGGGATGGTTAAGATGCTGTTGTGAGCTCAGGGAGCAGCAGCCAGCAGTGCCCTGGCAGAGAGTAGCACACAATCCTGATTTCCCCACAGCAGATTAACCCTAAAACTGCTAACAACAGCGTCTCCACCTTGTTAAACAAGAAGTCCATCAAGCCCTTACCTGTCTCAGATAGTGAGCGACTGTCCTGGGTTCAGCAGTAGCAGTCATTTTTCTCCTTCTTAGTAGCTGGTGTAGCACTGTGTTTTTGACTTTTGGCCAGGGGAGCAGCACTGATAACACCAATGTTTTCAGTTACTGCTTGGTAATGTTTTGGTCTGACCAAGGACTTTCTGAGCCTCATGCTCTGCCAGGGAGGAGGGGAAGCCGGGAGGAAGCAGAGACAGACACCTGACCCAAACTGACCAAAGAGGTGTTCCATACCACAGCACGTCATGTCCAGGATGTAAACTGGGAGCAGTTACCTGGTAGGGTTAGATCACTGCTGGGTCAGGCTGGGCATCGGTCAGTGGGTGGTGAGTGGTTGTATTCTCTTCCCTTGTTATTTCCCTTATCATTACTATTATTGGTGGCAGCAGCAGTGATTTGTGTTATACCTTAGTTACTGGACTGCTCTTATCTCAACCCATGGGAATTACATTCTTTTGATTTTCCTCCCCATCCCTCCGAGAGCAGGGGAAGGGGGGGAAGCGAGTGAGCAACTGCGTGGCTGAATTGGCTGCTGGGTTTAAACCACGACACCTTACCACCATGTTGCTGTATTTAAAAGGTGGTTACGAAGATGATGGAGACCCTTTTTACAAGGAGTCCTATGTAAAAGACAAGGTGCAATGGGCACAAGTTACTGCTGGGAAGACTCAGTTGGACACCAGATAAAATATTTTCACAATGAAAACAATCAGCCTTTGGAATAATCTTCCCAGAGAAGTGGTGGATCCCCCAATACCAGACATTTTAAGATTCAGCTGGACAGGGTTCTGGGCCATCTAGTCTAGGTCATGCTTTGACAACCTAGAAAGGCTGGACCAGATGATCCTCGAGGTCCCTTCCAACCTGGTATTCTATGATTCTGTGACAATGTCCAGTCTAAATATTAATTATATGATTATATTAATTTTAATAAATCATTTAATGCCATGTTAAGCAAGAAAGTATTTCATTACACAGATAAAATTATTGTATTGACTCCATTTTATGGTGAGAGAATCAGCTAAAGAGAAGATACAAAGAAAGCAACAGCCAAAACAGTAAAGCATTAAAATAAGCATGTAACTGTGATGTTCCTAAAAAAATGAAAGAGATGGAGATAAATGTGACAAGCAAGTATGATGGTTGTTGCTTAGCCTGCTATGAAGGAATATGATGGAATTTTCCAGGGTCTTTCCAGCCCTATTCTCTGACTGCTCATAAAGAAAACAAGATAATGGGGCTAAAGGTAGGCTTCCAGGCTAGTTTCTGAATAATAAATCCTCAGACTAATTATTCTTAATAAAAACTCTTCTCAGAAGTGGGACATGCTAACTCATTTGGCAGTTCACACACAGCTGTGTGATACTGTGAACACCAAAGAACTCAGTAACTGGGCAGCTGAAGTTCTAGGTAAGAAACTTCACAGCAAAAAGAGGTAGATCAAGAATGCACAAACTACATACTTAAGAACTCCTGCTATAAGCTGAGCAGAAGTGCAAAAAGGAGAACTAAGACTACACTTTACATACTACCTTATTATTAAAAATGTCTATTAGCATATTAGTGCTACCTGTGGTCAAGACGAATCTAAACTGGAAAACATAAAAGTGCTGCTCCTCAGCAAGAGTTGAAAAATGGTACACATACAGAGGATTGCTTTATCTAGCCTAATCAAAGGCCAAAAAGGACAAAACTAATCTCTTGAAGTGTGCAAATGAATATATAGATAGTAAGGAGAAACAACCATTTCAGCTTAAGACCATTTCAGTTTAAGCTGATACAGAAACAAGAAGGCTTAAGAGGGCCAACAGTAAATACAGAATGGTTACAAGAAGAGGTTTCTAAGTATCAGAACAAGATACAAAGAACAGTCTGCTTTCACATCATATACTCCTCAATCGGTAATGGAGTGGGGAAGAGCTCTCGAGATGCAGGATGGCTGTATTTAAGCTTGGAGCACTGAAATTATTACTTCCGACTACAGCAGGCACTAGGTAATACTTCAGTCTATATGTACTGTAGCATAATAGAATAATTGATTTCACTTTCGACAAAGCTTTGAACAGTTAGATTTCTAAGTGCAGCAATTTCCACATTCATCCCAAAGACATTATACAACACCAGATTGTCGAACAGCCATGTTGTTCTCAAAATACGAGCCAGCTGTCATTTGATTATCAAAGGCAACAGAGAAAATTATCCTGTATTACAGGAAGCTCTACTAATCACTTAAGTATTTACTGAGAACTACTGAACTGAAAACTTAGGAAGAATTAATAGTAATTTCACAGATATGAAAGAATGGCTGCAAGCCCACAAGACCAAAAATAATATCGCTCTATTTCTTATATAAAGAAATTAATTTCTCTGTATTTCATTTCTTCACAAGAAAGTAGCATAGCTATTTTTGTGAAAAATAATATGAGCTAACTTTTGGCAACATGAAATTAAGTACCGAGTCTTTCCATTAGAAATCATATTTGTGCTCAGCCTTAAAGTAATTAAATAAATACAGTATCTTGCATGCAGCACAAAGGAATTTTTTTTTCCCCTTTTTAACACTTCTTAAAACTGAAATAGGTTTAATCTTGTTGCTTGCTGGAGTATGAAAAGGAACAATCAAAAAATGCAAATCATGCACATTCAATTCATCAGTCTTTTTCCGTCATTTTTGTCTTGCACAGTTGAACCATCATGCCACAAAGAAATTTTCACTTAGAAGTTCAATAGGAAAGCTTAAGTAAATCGGACTCTTACCGTCGTAGCCATTCTATTTGGAAGAACATTTGTAGCAGGAACTGCTTTCTGAGCCTGCTTGTTTCCCAGCATGGTCGCAATTGTTTCACTGAGGGCTTCATTTACAAAATATCTTATAATTTCTGAGTCTACAGGCACACCAGCATTGATAAAGAGTTGAAATCCTCCACCACCTGCAACTTCAACTGAAAACATAAAACACACATCCAGATCCCACTTCTTAAAATGCATATACTGTACTACAGCCACTCATTTCATCCTCCATGAACTTTTAAACATTCCTTTGCAAAAAGTGATTTTTATTTTACAGATAGATAAACAACAGTAGGGAAGCAACTCAGGATCGTAAAAGAAGGCAGAAGCACAGGGCAGGGGCATCAGGGGAGAAATGTATTTATCTCCATTATCACACATTTATATAAGGGGGTAATTTTTCACATATCTATTAAGAGAATGATAACTCCTACTTACCAATATCAGAGGTTACAGCATCACTGTCTTCACTCTCTGAGGCGCTAACACTGGGCATGGTTTCTTTCTTAACTGGGTACATCCCACTGATAACTCTTGCCATTACTTCTTGTTCCACCCTAGCAAAATAAAACCCATTTAACTATCAGCATACACCGAGACACCTAGAAGCACACAAAAGAGCATTTTTGACATTAAATGCAAGGTAGCTCAAAAAGAAGGAAGGTGATGAGAATAAAGGGAAGGTATTTATATCAAGTAATTTCTTCTTTTTCCATACATATTCTCTTGTCACTTTGTTATATTGCAACTCACCAATTTATCAACTTGTTTTCTATAGTTTCTCTCGTTTGAATCAGTTCATCCAAAACATCAGTAGACTGCTGAGAAGCAGAAACCACGGGAGGAAACAAAGGACCATTATATTTTGGTGAGGCAACTTTAAACTCTCCACTAAGCTCCAGAAGAGGCTCACAGAACTCTGGCATTTCATCCCTCTCCTCTTCCTGATCCTAATAAATAAGTAGTAAATTACGTTATGGTGCGTTTCTGGAAGGCAATGTCATTAAGGTAACCATAAGATTCTTTTTCTTTAAGAAACATTTGTAGATGTGTCACAGCATATAAACCACATTCTCCCTTCTTAGTATGTTGAACTTAACTGATGCAATTCTAAACTTAGCAAATCATAAATCTGTAGAGGCATAAAGCCATAGAAACTGCTAAGTAAAACATGATTTGGCTCATATTTCCTGCCTGTGTTGCACAGGGCAGGGAGCCAATGGTGATGCTAATACTTGAGAAATTTACTTGTGACATAAGTCAGGTTTCTTTAATATGTATACTCCAGAAATGCTCCTCCTTTAAACAAAAAAGTTTAGAAAACTTTCTACTGTTACTTGTTGGGTTCTTTCTCTTTTTTTCCTTTTTTTCTTTTTCTGGTTGGTTTCTGTTTGGTCTTATTGGGTTTTGTTTTTTTTTTTTAGAAATTAAAATTTTACTTTAAAGTCTCCTGTTTGAAAAGATACATTCCCCGAAGTAAATGAGCATGTAGTCAGCCAAAATTCTAATAAAGTTGCCAGCACTGAAGAACAGATATTAGTAATTTACACGTGTTACATGTATGGTTATACTTCCATCAATTTCAGCTCTTGAAAGTTAAAAGTATTTCTGCGTAATCAATTCACAAGATCCTCACAGACACATTGAATTTAATGTGCTATTTCTTAAAAGTTACGAAGTCACTTGTTGTGCACTATAATGTTTGACTATTCCCAAAGATGCCAACCTCCTTTTCCCCTATAAGCACATACACAGCATTAAGTCCCAGAAAGCAGTCACCAACCCATCATATCATAATGTAACACTTTAGAATGTCTCATGATGCATGAAAACCTGCATCTTTCAACCACAGTATTAAAAACAAATGTCTCCAACAGCAATATGATTCTCCAAGAAGAAAACCTGGCATGCCAGGAAGAGATGCAGAGGTAAGCCCTAAATTACCAGTAAGAAGTATGTGACATGGCACAGAAGAGCTCACTGTAAATCTACATTTACTAAGATTAATGTCCAGCACAGTGAAAGGAGGAAAAAAGTCTTATTTTCCCTTATCCAAATTAAATTTACTTTTAACCCATAAACAAAAACCCCAACACTATGTATTTTCTATGAATAAAACAAATCACTGAAAACACGAAGGAAAAAATAAAGAAATAGTAACATTTTATCGCCTTCTTCCCCAAACCAGAATTCATACTTCTCTCCTTCCTCAATATACTTTAAAACTGAAAAGTCAGATAGGCCCAGGATGGGTTTTACAACAGCTTGCTATTGGGGAGCAGGATCTTTCTGGATGTTTAAATAGTAATAATTCTTCAAAGAAAAGCTGTGACTTACAAAGCAGGAAAACCAGAATATGTATAAATGGGTGACAAATTAAGATCTCTAAACCATTCTAGGCATAGAAATAAGAAAGCGAAGTTAAATGCAGAATATCACTGCATGCCTTGCAAGCTGATAAGCAGTTCATTCTGATAGGATTTATGTATTCATAACCATAATTCGTTCTGACAGCAAATGTGAAGATGTCTTTGTCCAGTGTTTTATTATGCATTTTCTTCGGACTGCATTACTCCATAAATTTTCTTTGATGTTGCCTATTTAATACTTCAAAAAGTATGCAAAATACAAACATATGGATTAAATAAACAAAGTACAACAATAAGTCTTACATTTAGTAACTTCATAGAATCATAGAATAGTTAGGGTTGGAAAGGACCTGAAGATCATCTAGTTCCAACCCCCCTGCCATGGGCAGGG